>JXXA01013399.1:0-11328 GCA_000956255.1 Anopheles punctulatus
AATATTTAAAAACATGAAAAATGGCCACACATGCGGAAAAGATCTGGATTTTTTATTCATAAATAATTCTCCATAATGAATTTAAATTGCATAAAGGTCATTGACCGCACATAAATTAAACTATGTGACGGTCAGCAAAGAATACAGTGAGGTCCAAGTGTAAGGCAACCCATAGTTCTCAAAACGGAGCGCTAAAGTGCAATGCGACCAAGCACACTATAACCTGCACGTTTAAAACGACACAAAATGGTTCGAAATGAATGACTGCTGTACAAAGAAGCAAGCTTCCTCTACTTGTATCTACACGCGTGATGTCGTTGATGGCATAGGTACGGAATGCCCCTCGGCTAATCACACTGGTTCAACAGGTTCAACAACTCTGAAAAGTCGTTTGTCGGACGTTGCTAGTAGCATGCTGCCCGCCCGCACATTCCGAGAGCTGATAGTCCCCACGGTCGGCAGAATTTTGGACAGCGAGTCCAGAAAGCTCGACCGCAGCCCAGCGATGTGGAGACTGCATAAGTATCCGCGTAAAAAGGAACGAAAACTTAGCTCTACCGAAACGGATTTCGTTCGTGCCCGAAGCTTCAGTCAGCGATGTCCGACTGGTGACAAGCCCCCCCGATGGAAGACGAAGGGAAAAAGTGCTTGCTTACTGCGCACGCACCAAATGGATTTTGGTCTGATACGTCATCAATGTTATCGAAAGTGAACGTCAAAACAAATCCCGTGTAGTGATGCTACCGTTCCATCCTCGCCCGCGTATCCCCTTTTGGTGTGTCCTTAATGCTCGATAAAACTAGGACACGCGACGACAGAACACCGTGACGAAGGGTCCGGTTGCGTAAAAAGATACACATATACGCTTCGACACAATTGAACGAATGTGCATATCAGTAAACTAAAATACAATGGTGCGTAACATAACGATACGACGACCATGTGTTTTTACATAATGAAACAAACATTTGACCAAGTGGCCAAACATAATGTTCGACTAAGCTACGCAAACATCAAATTTAACATCCTCGGTTGTTTCCGTTTTTCAATGCTCTACTATTTTATTCACCTTCGACAAAATATCATCCTGTTACATCTTACGATCACTCGAAAGCATTTAGGTTTGATTTGGGGCTTTCTGGTATAATGCTAAAAAGATGTCCTATCAAGCCAAAAGGAAAGATAAAAAAGGCTTCATACCAATTAGAACAATTTACACAAAAAAAACTGGTGGTCGTATAGGTTGCGCACTATATTATATCCTGGAAGAGCCTTTGGGTTTTTTTTTTAATTTAAAATTTAAATTTTTAATGAATAATACCACTACATGGCGCCCGAGAATTCCAACACAATGGCTGTTCTACTCTATCTACTCGCATGTATAACGATCGCATGAACGATTGCAAATAATCAGGACATGGCAATTAGTTCTCCTTCATTCGACCCATTCCCGATTCCGTAGGACGGTAGGTACGGCACGAAGTCTCCTCTGAAGCGAGTCACATCGGGGTTTATGTGTAGTAATTATCGCCCTGCAAGTACGTGTTATTTACTCGTTGCGCCTTATTTTGATGACGTTTGCGAATTTGATTACAATCAAAATGCTATGCTAGACTAGTAATTCTCGTAATTAATTATTTAAATTTTTGAATACTTATTTCAAAGCGTTTATACGTTATTATCGTTATTCATAGCTGCAAAATAGCGGGTTTTTTCATAGCAAAAAACAAATAGCGGGCTTAAGGGTCTAAAGTGTTTAAGTGTAGTGGGATAATTAGGACACTTCAAAAATAGACAGAAATACTCTCCGCGACCAACTTAGAAGTCATTAACGCCAAACAACGGTCGGATCGGAACATTAGTTACCTATGCTTGCAACACGAACGTCCCACACGATCGCGCCATTCAGAACTCAACGATACACAACGATGATGGCGCTTTACAACTAGGACATGTTTTTTTTTTTTGTAATTCCCCCGTCCAAAATGCTTGAGGAAACTTCCATATGGAAACAAACAACCTCTCATCTGAAGGTAGCTACGAATGCCCTTCCAATGGAGGTTTGCTGTGATGAACGATAAATATTGCTATTGCAACACATTTGACCCAGCGCGTGACATTGAAATTGGAAAATGTGCCGTGCCGTGGTAAATCAACGCGGTTCTGCACGAGACGAAACCGATAGCCAATATATCGAAATGAACGGCGACATTCGGTCCAGTGACTCGAAAATGACCCATAAATCCAATGTTACCGTAACACGCCTGTGAACATATTCGTAGCTTTCACGAGATTCGCCCAAAATATGGAGGTTTTATCCGCGTCACAAAAACCCTTCCCCCAAAACGCAATGTAGACGGATCGTTCGACTGGATCTACGCTTTGGCCAGTTTTTCAAGTTTTCGATTAAATGTTTTGTCTTACCTTCGCTTCTCTTTGACGGGCTTCCCCGTCTTTCCCGTGCCAAGCGTCTCCACGGGTTTCGCCGCTGTTTTCGTCATATTTACTGATGTTTCTTTCCTCCTGTTTAGGATTGTATTTCTTCCGGGAGTATTCGATGAACACACAATTTCACGTTTCTTAACACGCACGAAAAATAGACACGCTGGCTTTAACACTAATGTTTAACAATTATGCTAATTGATACTATATTTTCACGCACATTCACAACACCACACGCACACACGCATATTCGAATTTCAAACACGAAACAACACGCACTTTCGGTTATGTTGTTGCGCTTTCTCTCACACACGCTTGTATGTGGCTGGCTACACATTCACACCACCACGCACACGATTCACCTATTCACACTCGTGCACTAGTGTGTCACGATGGGCCGATGACTGGCTTGTTGTTACGAAATCACGCACTTTTTCGCTGGGACCATGTAGCAGGCAGCAGCACAATCAAAACACCAAAATAAACACACGCACGGACAGTATTCTACACGCACACAAAACACACCACAACAATCCGCAACGTTTTTTCGGGTTTCGGACACTGTTTGTTGTTGTTTTTATTATTCTCTGCTTCTATCACGATCTTCACTCACGTCACTGGCTAGCTGGCGTGCAAGAAAAAACGGCTCAATCAGCTGCCGTCCCTCGTTCGACGACCAGAAATCCAAAATAAATCGTTCCGTCTCGCTCGCGTAAACGCTCTCCGCAGCTCCGTTCTACTTACACCGTCTTCCGTTTGGCTGGCGCACAGCAACAACATCGATGGATGGTGGTGGGGTTTTATGCTCTACGGTGCGTAATAGCAGTGATAGCTTCTCGCATATGCACTTTGCCTTCGCACCTTTCCCACATTCACCCGGATGTCCTGACGCGGAAAGGATTTGGTTCTACGACCGCGCGGTTACGTTCCAGAAGGTGCTATTTGGCAAAAGGAGCCAAATGGTTCTCTCTATCGCCACCAGAAGGTTACGCTGGTTATTGATGGCTAGTCAGAGCATTAAACCTTGAATATCTCGGCCAAGCAATAGGGAGCTAAAATGCACATGCATACAAGATTTTTCTTTACACTTGCTAAAGTCACCACACTTCACAGTGAGCTCGACACACACGCGTTACCGTAAACATTACACGATTTCTTCTAAGCTCAGGTTAAAAACAAATATTTTCGATTAAAAACATTGGAAATCTTCCGTAAAGAGTACTCAGCACACGACCAATCTTTTGTCATATCAATAAACACTGTGTGAAGCACACTGGTCTTGACAAATGTCACTCACATTTCATTCGAAAAAGTAAAAAAAATGAATCATATACTGTAGGATTGGAAATAATTGCTTGGATCGAATAAATTTTGCAGAAGAATCGGTTTTGATGTATTCGCATTCTATAACCTTGGAAAAAACAATATTTTTTCTGTTTTCAATTCCCACTGTGATGTTCATGTTTTGACAACCGTGGAAACAACAAAATCTGTTTATAACTAGTAATTTAAGGTTACAGCTGGTACTGTTTTCACGAAGTATTTCACAATTTTGTTCCACTTCATGATCGAAAATGTTTTTTTTTTCATTTTTCATACATCCCCAGCAAAACCAGGATAAAACAAATCGTGAAAATAAAAGTGATGAAATCTTGTTACCACATGATGTAATCCTTGTACACATAATGAAACGCACAATATTCACGTAACTTTAACACTACTTGCTTATATTTTTGCTTGAATAATGATTCTCTTTTGGATCTACTAATGCAAAACTACTTTGCGTGTGCACCTACCGTCTTCGATTCGGATTCCGATTTCAACGGAACATCGTCAACATCATCCTCTTCTTCTCCTTCATCCGCTATCATGCCAGCAACACCTGATGTTCCACTGTCTTCCTCTTCGTCCTCGTTTAAGTTCTGTTTGTACACTCCAGGATAGTTACGCATGCATTCGTTCATCGTGCTAAACGCCTCGTAGCAATCGGATCCTTTTGGTTGCGCTTGGCTGTAATATATGTAGAAGTTTATGTAACTCGTTTACGTGCAGCTGTTCGAACGCTTTAACGACGTACCTGTAGTGAAAACACGAGAACGCCTCCCGAAATTCGTTACCACACGGGCCTATTGCCATTCCACCTAGGCAAGGACAATTCCAGTTGATGTCACCGTTTTCCAAAATCAGACCCGGACGCGGTTCCGATTCCGGAAGCTCCACTTTACTAGGTGTCGCATGATCCTCCTTGGTAGCGAAAATCACCTTATCCTTACCGAAGCTCTTACACAGCGACATGATGAATGCTTCTTTTTACCCTTCGCACTCTAAGTGTGTTTCCACTAGCGTCAAGAGTAGGGGCGTAACCTTTTTTACTTGAAAATTGCACGGAATGCCTTGATATTCTCCTATCAGCGTGATAGCAGCGCGAAGTTTCGTGTAAAACTGTTTGGGAACTCGAAGGATTATACGCTGCCTTCTCTCGTCGAACTTAAGTAGATCCAATTCCGTTTGACCTCCGATTTCTCCAAAAACTTTCAATAGAGACTGTTCAATGCTTGCCTTCAGGTACAGTGCAGATAATTGATTCGGCTCTTCAGCAAGCTTGCTAAAAGATAAATTAAACATCAAGTGTTTTAACATGTTTTGTACATAGTTTCTTGTAAATATCAACGTATATACTTACATTTCAACATCAAAATACATGTATTCACTCATAATAAAACATGCTTTCCCGGCATTTCACCTTTTTCAATGATCCAGCATGTGTCTGTTGTTTTCATTTGTGTTTGACAGCAGTAAGAACAGCAAGAATATCACGGAGGAATGCCAGTGTTCATGCTGCTGACAGTTGATATGAATAACACCGTACACTGTGTATAGAATGGATATGAATTAACCAAAAATAACCATCATACAGCATACAAGATTTTAAGATATATATTTATAAAAGTCGATTAAGTATATTTAAATGGAAAATTTAATTAATGATAGAGATTTCTAATTTTTTCACGATTAAAAATTAATACTCTGTTAAAATTATTTGATTATTCAAATATGATTTACCATGAAAGGAAAGTAAAAATTGCATATTAGCACGAGAGTAGTGTAAGTCGTTATAAAATGTTAAGAAAATTTCGTTAATCGAGAAGGTCCAAATTATTCATCATATCTTTGGCAAAGTACAATACACATATCGCAAACATACAGAACGCACTGTAAATAGAATAAAGAGAAACTCAATGGGCGTGGCTACTTTAGAGGGATGGTATATCTGTAATGGCCGCCGATGGTGGTCCCACCATTTTTTAGTAACTGATGTAATATGTAGTTGTGTTTATTCATACCGTAGCTAATTAGCGTTATACGTATTATCAAATCCTCTTCATAGAAAAATACCAAAAAGGATCTTATGGTAAACGATTGTTTAAAAAAATCAAAAGTATATCTTTCATATGTCATTAAGATATTACGAGGAAAACTTGCGGTATTCATAAAATCAATTATGTGAAAATTATTTAGCTTTTCGTTTATTTTGTTGTTGATTTTTATTGTTGCTGTGTTTTCTCTATATTTAATTTTATTCAATTGCAACTATGCTGATTTACTCATATTTAATCAACTTCTAACAAATAAATGAATTATAATTACAGTAAAACAGCAAGTTCAAAACATTGTTTCTTTATCAGATTAGCTAGACGTTAAAAAGGCAAACGTTTTTTGCACGTTCTCACGTAAATTAACGGCACTTTAGCGAACTAGGAAAGACCGAGATGAAGAGCTTCTCAGCGCGTGTCTTGACGACAATTAAAAATGATTGATTTAGTGTCACTTGAGCCGCTGCTCGACGAACGACTCGACGATGACACTTCAACGTCGCAATCGTGGTTCTAATTATCGACTTCTTTGCAAGTCGGGAAGAGAGTCGCAATGATGCCGTTGCAGTATGGAATTATTAGTTAAATTAAGCCGAAAGCTGAAGAGCAGACTGGAACTAATTTGAAACTGATTGCAAGAAGCTTTATATGACGCAGCTTGAGGTAACATAATTATAAAAAAAAGAAGTATTGTAAGACACGTATTTCGTATTGTAAACTTTAATTTAGCGTAGACGAATGTATGTTTGTGATATTGAAATTTATAAACAGACATATTTTGTGAAAATAAACATTTATTTTTCAAAACATTTAAACTTCTCACGTGTACATTACTTTCTATGAATTTACAATAAATCATTATTTTCCTTTTTATTTCTTGAAATAACCATTCAAAGTCAAGAGGAAACCAATCGACAGTCGAACTTTAAACAAAGTCCGTCGGGTTGAGCAAAAGTAGCAATAGCAGTTAAGCATCCATTACATGTTGTGAAGTAGAACAGTCCGTTCCCGGATCAATATTTCTTTCCCGAGCTCCAGCATGCTTCAGTGAGCCACTCGTCAGTATGACAGACATATTCGAGAACCCTCGACTGCAGATCCTTGTGGCGTACAGTGTGCAAGTAGCTGCCCGAGGGCTCTCTATAAAGCGTTAGCGAACTAAATTAAAACACCAGTAACCTACCTTGTTGCAAGTCAACAAGACGTAGCCATCTGGTTTTATTATTTCTTGTGTTAGATTTAGATTTAGACGGTTGACCTAACATAGGAATTTAAATATTTTTTAAAATATTTATTACCACGAATTATAGACGAAACTGTTTATATTATTGTTTTTTACTTCAAACGATAATATCAACAATTCTAAATGTCTAAAAACAACTTTGAAAGTTACAAATGTTTGGTTTATATACATATAATATCTTAGATGAATAAATCAATACCTGAAATTCTTTTAAGCTTTTAATCTTTTTTCAATCATTTTATGAAAGCATGAAATCATTTTCTACCAATTTGTTGTGTTTTCGAGAAAGTTATTGAATACATTTGTTTACTGTAACAAAATACAACATGCAGGTATTACCGACGTTTGTTTGATTTTAACTGAATAAAGAAAATTAAAACAGTCTTGCTTAGCCACCGTCTCCGTAAATCCCGATTGGTGGCTAAACTACATCACAAGCATTCGAATTCTTTTTTTCTACTCGTATATGCTTATACACATACAAAATAGTATAATAAAATAATATAATAATTTAATATAATAAATAGTATAATAAATAATAAATAATATAATAAACAGTATAATAATATAATAGTATAACAAAATATATTTCTACATAATTTTTGCTCAAATACATACAAAATAGTAGTTGAACTATTGCTATAAATTTTAAATTATTATTGTTACTTTAGGTGCGCATTTGAAAACGTTCGTATAGTTCGCGATGAAATTTGGAATGCAATCCTCTTCACTTGACAAACACCGAAGCATCTCTATATTTATCTCTATAAAATTATATAAATGAGTCTTATATAAATAAATAAGATTTATCTCTATAAAATTAAGAAAATGAGTCAACAGAGCAATGCAAACGAAATGTCGCAGATGTTTGAGCAGATGAAAACGAACAGTATAAGAAAACGATTTAGCATTCAAAACGAATTGATTAAAAAAGACTATTTTAAATCTATTTATTGTATGTAAAAAATACACATAAAACCTGATGATCTAGGTTGTGCCCATCTGATTAGCCACGAAATGAAGTAAATAAAAAAATTAAACATTGATAATGCCCATGATGAGAATAAATGGAGCATGAACATACAATGCGTGTTTCATTTTTTTTTAAATCCCAATCTACCACATTAAACATTTATTCTATCTAAAGGTATTGTAAACATATACAATAATTATAAAAAATATGGAATCATTTGACATATTCTATTATGCAATCAACTATGGTAAATGTAGTAAAATGTATAAAAATGATAAATCTGATCCTTGTTCCTTGTTGAGTAAAAATGATTGAATTTAAATCGTAATAGCGAAACTTGACGCACTTTAACGCCACGTACTCACTCTGAGGCGATAAAATATCACTTCCCTCGTCGCAGTGTGACGCACTTCCTGCATTACAACTGGCGTGATAACGAACCTTCTGGTTGAATAGTATGAATAAAGTAGAAAAAAAAAGAATGCCCGTAACACACTCACAGCCTGCCAAAAACAACGAGTTGCGATGAAAGCTGTCCCCGGGGTGGGGCGGGGGGGAGGAAGGATGCAAGGAAAAAAGCCCCCGCCCTGTCGCCGTTCCGGGGCGTCGATCGAACACAAAACGAACGCTCACCGAGCGCGATTGCGATGGATAATTTCGTTATCTAAACCATAACGATTCCCGCACCACGTGGCAGCGTGTGTTTCCAGCGTTCCCGCCGTGCGCACCGAGCACATTATGATGAATCGGCGCACAAGTAGCCGCCGACACCGCCAACCCGGGTGCGGACCGGGTGCGTTGGGAAGGATCCGGCGTAACGATTCCGGTTCGCAACCTACCGCCCGGCTGGGGGAATGGGAGAAAAGAAAATGGATCAAATTTATGTAATAGGAAACGCTACCGGAAAACGAATGTCAATTATCCGCAAGTCGTTTTTGCGCAACATGCTCCGCCCGGTGTCACTCTCCTACTCGCCCGCTCGTACGTCCCCTACCTCGCACGCACTCGCCCGCTAGGCAGCAGGACCCTTTGTTGGCGCCGTAAATTGAATTACCGAATTCATACACCGAAATCAGTCCAGCCAGCCCACCCGTGGGACCCCTCTATCGCACCCGGCGACACGGTGCGGTACCGTTTGGAAAGGGAAGGTGAGGAGGGTTTAGATAAAGCGACGTTTCGGGTAATACGTTCCCGTAAACCCGTAACGCCCGGCCACTGTGTCCATTTTCAACGACCCCCACTCGTTGCGTGGCGCGTTGCTCCTGATGCCGGTGCCATTGATATTTGCCTCTGCCTTCCCCACGCCGGTGTGTCCCCGTGCGACCGTGCAGACAGTGTGTTGAAGTGATTCGGTGAGCGTGTGCGGAAGGGAAACTTCCTGACTTTGTCCGAGTTGTCCCTCGGCTGCGTTCGGAAATGGTTTCCATTTACAAAATGAAGTCAGAGTGCCTTCATTCCGTGTCGGGCTGGCGGGCCTGCTGAATCTCCGTAGCACATCTTGATGCCGTTCGGTTACGCTCGCGGGCAGTAGATTGAATTGATTCCAAGCTGTTCTCTTCCTGGAAGCGAACAGCCCTGCCCGAGCTACCCGAGAAACCGACCGAAATGGTCAACGTGCTGCTGAGGAAGCATCGTTCAAGCGCTAAGAAAAGAACGGTAGCTCTTATTCCGCTTCAGCACATCGTACGCATCCTGAAACGGACCTCATCTCGAGTGTCGAGAATACAAAAGGATCGATGTTTTTTTTCATTTTTCTTCTCTCTTCCAAAATGTTCACAATCGTCAGCTCTCCTTTAACGCGATAAACCTCTCGAACGTAGCCTACCGATCCGCTGCCGCACACGATCGCGCGATCCTCACGGCAAATGGGGGTTTTAACAAAGCGAACCACCACAATACCCACAGGAATCCGTGTGACAAACGACACTCTAAAATATGAAAACAGAAACGTTGGGCGTTCTCATTGTGCCCGCAAAATGCGCTCAGCTCCCTGCCCGCCGTCGTTTTCTTTTTCTTTTTCTGGCCCCGAGGCGTTTTTCTGGCGAGGCTTTCTTCTGCAACGATTGTGGGTGCGTTTTTCGTTCCGATAATCGTGTTACATGCTCGCATTGTGTAGATTATTCAAGAAAATGCTTTCGGTTCGGTTTTCTTTGCTTGCCGAACGGCTACGGCTTGAGATACGAGGGCAATTCGTGCTGATTGAATTAACCTCAGGGCGTTAAAGGTGTGTCGCTGCAGAAGAAATCGAACGCAGGCCGCGCCGTCTCGACTAGTCATACAAATTATCGACAATGTTCTGACGCGTTGTTGTGCGTGTAATTGAATAATGAGCGCGACGGTTTTGGGTTTACTTCACTCCCGTTTCGTGGCAAGTTATGCATAAGGTTTTAGAGAATGTAAAAAGGTTGCGCGGAAATTTACAATTTTGTCGAGATCCTTTATTTAAACAAGCACTACTTACGAATCAGATTCAATTAATGACTTGAACAGCTAAAGTAAGTAAAAAGGTTAACTTAAGCTATCGAAACTCTAAAGCTATAGAAAACTCTCGATGAATCAACATAGCAAGTAACAGATTGAATATTTTCAGTTAAAATTAATAATAAACAGTATTAATGCTACTAGCTTTTGATTGTACTTCAAAGAAAAAATCCTCATAAAAGCAATACTAGAACACTCAGAAAGTCATCGAGTGCAGGCGATGTATAATTTAAAAGTTTAATTTATCACATTAAACACATTTATTTGTACCTACATTTTTGAAAATGCAATCAAGTAATAAAGCTTATGTGTGAGTAACAATGCGGATTATTTCAACATTATGTGATACTGTATCGCAAATATTGTTCCAAATTGGTTCAATCGTATAATTTTTAATTTTATTAACTTAATCGATTCTAACTCACCTTGTATCTAAAATTCGAAAATATTCTTGTGTCAAAAAAGGTAACAAAAAATACAAATTATTGAATAAGTCATGGAAAAAATTAAAACATGGAAGCATTGAAACAAATACTGCATGCTAACACTTTAAAGCTTTTATAATTGCTTTGTTCTCATAAAACATATTCAATGTAATGATAAACTGGTGTTATTTATAAAAGAAAACATGGAAAATGATTATTTGATGATCATTTATCAAACGATTAGAATTGTTCTTAGTGAAACAGAATGAAAAATTAACTATTTACCGAGTATGAAATAAAATTTTTAATTTAAATAAGATTTGAGAATATTTGAAATAATATTTCTTTATATTTGGATTTGATTTACAAACTAACATTAGAGAAATTTGT
>JXXA01013401.1:0-16433 GCA_000956255.1 Anopheles punctulatus
TAAGCAAAGGGTGCTGTTATATCCCAGCTCACGAGTGAATTAGCTAATTTTGCACAAACACAGACGGATAGAGGCTTTGCTTTCCGCTGCTCTCTTCAAATGCAGCTCGAAGCACCAAATGTTTTGGTACTTACTATTTTTGATCGTTTTCTCAAAATAAAGGAGAATGTTTCTTTCCCCATCTGAGAACCGAATTCAGTATTTGGAAGGTCAAAAACCTAAACTAGGAAAAATTTTTCTCTCCACTGGTCGCTTCAAATCCGGTTCGAAGGTCCAAATATTCTAAAAATGATCTTTATGAGTTCATTGTTCTGAAAATGAAGACTGAAAATGAAGGTTATTCCTTCTCCGGCTTGAGAGTCGCGTTCACTTTTGGAGGTCACAGGCCTAGAGCAGTTGGCCACCAACACATCAAAAGTAGATTTGAATCCGGCTCGAAGGACCAAATGTTCTAATGATGATCTTGTTGAGCCCATTTTCTTAAAACAAATGAACCTGAAGACGATTCCTAGCCCGGAGCCAGCCCCGACTGCGGTACACGAAGGCGAAAAATCAAACCCGGTCGGCTCGCTCGCTCACTTGTGCAAATGAGATTAAAGAAAAACCGGGATCGACATCAAACGATGAGTTTTGCTGCGCGGCGTGTGAATTTTAATTCGTCACGAACGCCTTCACGGGATCGGGGGAGGGGAGGGAGAGGGTCGGGAACACATTTCGCAACAGAAATTCGCGCACCTCGTGCCGGAGGAGCAGTAAAATCCGTGCCACCCCGAAGTCACCTGTCAGCAGGGCTTGTACGTGTATTTTAATTTCCTTCTTTTTTTGGTTTGTGTGTGTGTTTATTTCGGAATTGCTCTGCGGTCACAATTTATATCCGTTCGTGACAGAGCCGACCCCCCCCACCCTCTACCCCGGATCAAAGAATTTATCTCCTGCTTCGAGCCGGGAAGGGGTAGGCGGCCCCGGACATGCCCCCGGAGGGGTTTCAATCTGCGACGGTGACTTTAATAAAAATTTATGCCTCACTGGTCGCCGACACAGCGCGGTGAGGTGGCGGTTGGAGTGTCCGGAAGTGGGAAAAAAGAGCGATAGAAGAAAAAGAATAAGATGTATAGAAAAAAAACACACACACACACACTCGAGCTGAAGCCAGAGAGCACTCGTCGCCATCCGTCCGGGAGCATCGTTAATCTTGCTGATGAACTAGGGCGCGCTTTGATTGTTTTCGTTCGCTTTCTCGACATCACTAGGTGTTGCTTTTTTATTTATTTTTGTTTTTTTTGCTCACTTCTCTGGCTTGTCTTCCTTGTCGGAGCGCCGAGCAGCGGCGGCTTCATTATGTGTCTTTAGTCTTTCAATTCGGGACGACTTCTGGGGTGTTCTATCAGCGCACGAAACCCGGACAGCCTGTCGGTCGGTCGGACATGTCCAGTCGCGGAGGCGGGCCGAGGATTTGCGACGCCAAACCGAGACGCATCCGGTGCGGACGTGCGGCAGGGAGGCAGGGGGAAGTTGTTTGAGGTCTGGTACTTTTGGTCCCAAACTAAAAAAAAAGAATGAAGAAGAAAGAAACCCCCGGAATCCACAAAACACAGCGGCAGCAGCACTGAGCACGAAGAATGGAGAACACAAATAAACAGCACCCGAAACCGAAGACACGTCCGCGGCGTCTGGCAGATTTAAAAGCACTACCTCACCCCGCCCCCGCCAAGGGAGTGGCAGCAACCAGCCACTGACAGACTGGGCCGTGTGATTTATGGGCTCCCAACTTCTCGCGACGACGCTCGCGCCACTTACTTAAGCCACAGCCGCCCGAGGATGTCCGCCCACCGAAGACGCATTCCAGACTCGCTGGGGCGCTTTCCTCCACCTTAGGGCGCGTAAAGAGAGATAGAAAGAGTGAGAAAGAGAGAGAGAGAGAGAGAGACAGAGGCTTTATTAAGTGTCAGCCGTCAGTGTCAAAGTTTAAAGCTTGGCGAAGGTGGCGTGCGGGGCAGATGAAGGTCGCCGGTCCGTGAAATGGAAGTGACCTCCCGGAATGAAATACGATGACGCCTCCGTGTTAATGGGGGCGCTGAGATGGACGTTGAAGGCGAAAGGAAGGGTGAAAAAAAACAACCACCTACACACACACACGAAATGCCGGATGACGCGGGCACACTTCCACAAGGCAAAGCGGGACTGAGAAGCCAAACCTTGGCACCTTTCACGTACCCCCCGGGGTAAATGCGGTGGAGCAGGAAATAAAATCAAACAATAGAGCGAGCGAAACCCCCCCCCCTCCCCTCTCGTCTCTCCATGTCTCCTACACACCCGCACCGGAACGGGTTGCGAATGTGTATGAATGTGTGACGGTGTGTGTGTGTGTTTTGCTCCAGCAAAATTACTACCCTTTCTGTTCTGTCACCGGAGAGATGGGTTTTATCTCGGGCGCTCGGCCTCGGCTTGCCTTGCCTCGTCGCACCACCGGGGAGTGAGTAGACCACCTTTTGATCTTAACCTTTCGCGAGACAGGCGCGCACCGTCCCGGGACTGCTTTTCTCCCATTTCCCTTGCGCAGATGTTTTGCCCGCCGCCCGATGGGTAATTAATTTTAACCATATCCTACCAGGTCGGTTCGCGGGAGCGCGTTTCGCATCGGTGTCCAACTGGAAGGCTAAAAAAAAATTAGATGAAAAAACGAACGGGGGTTGAAAAACAATTTTAAATTAAAAAAAAAACACATAAACGACCGGGCGTCTCCACGTGCGAACGAAACGGAAAAAAGCAACACGAAACGGGCCTAACGGTGGTATTTATTTTCCACTCGCTCATACTTGGTAGCGCAATAAATTTTCCCTACACTTACGCTTTTTTTTGGGGAGGGGGGGATCACGAAAGTGTTCAATTTTCAGAGAAAAAATAAAAATCTAAGATCCACCAAGCGCCTCCATTCGAGGTTTAAATAAATATAAAAAAAATGAATTTTAAATATTATTATAAAATATAATCGCAATTTTCCGAAAACATAAAAACCCGTTCATGGGAGTTTTGTTCATTTTGCTTGCGCTTAATAAAGCACGGCGGCCTCCCTCTAATCCGCGTTGTGACGCGACCGATAAGGCTGCCGAGCGGGCCGCAACCAAAGCAGCCGGCGTTGTTGGCCGTTTGCCAGCGCCCGATTGGCACTGTGGTGCTTCCAGTCCGGGTGAGAAGGAAAAACCCCCGTTTTGGACAAGTGTCAATCCCCCGGGGGCGTTATTGGCCAACACACGGCTTGCTTGCAGGGAACTGATTTCAGGCGGGAGATGAAATGCATTCCTTCGCGCTCAAACAACGAATTGCAAGGGGGAGGTTGAGCGAGGGGGAGAAGATACCCTCAATTCGACACACTGCGAACCGGAAGCGAGCGGAAGCTAGAAACGCACGGATTGGGGGCGCAACAAACAAAAGATGCGAACAAACCCATTTGCATCGTAATAAAACGGCTCCGATTTCCCGATTTCCCGACTAACGAGCCGTCGGCAGCCATCTTTTCTCGCTTCTCGGCAGTGTGTTGTGCCAGTGTCATCGCAGGCTAATATTGCCCACCATTCGGCCACTTTCCGCGCAGCCCCGCGGAAATATTATCGTCCGCGCGGTGGACGGATTGTAAAGAAAGCCCGAAACGACCGCCGTCAAAAGCGGGCGGGAATGTTTGCCTCGATGCCCCACCGGGCAGGATACATTATACGCTCGCAGAAGACACGGATAAAATGCAACGGCGCAAGTAAACGTACCGATTTGACCACCCGGGCGCATCGTGAGTGTGACGAAAAAGGAGTGTGGCAGCGGTTGGGGAGGAAGGGAGGAGTGGCAGGCTGCGCTGTAAGCTGAGCACGGAACCGTGGCGTGGACCGAACGCAGCACGAACAGTGCAGCGCAATTCTTCATGGGCAGCATAGATTGGATCGGTTTTTTTACTATTATTATTTTTTTTTTGTAAAAAATCATTCGGAAAAGCTTTTAGTAATGGAGTTCGAAGAATCGGTTTCCAGGAGTGGCTCGTTTTGCACCATCGCCTCCCTTCAACGGTCCGGCGAGAATGTGCTTTCCGTGTGCAGTTCCGCCTCCCTCCTCCACCTCCTCCTCCTCCTTACACCCCTTGCTCCTTCTGTGAGCGTACTCTCACTGCTGCGAATGTAGTCAAGTTTCATGCCCGGCCAGTAGCGTGTTTCCCCTGCGCTTGCCGGCCAAATGGGGGCACTCCGTGCCCGACTGGGCAGCTGCGTGTGCGTGTCGATTCTCGTTCTCGTGCAAATGGGCCACTTCCCGACCCGTTCCCACCCAGCCCGCTCGGTAATCTCCCTCACGGGGCGAGGTGAGCTGGGAGGAACACAAAAACTATTCCTGTCGGTCGAAGTAGTTCTACGGCCCGCTCACGAATCGAAGAATGACAGAGAGAGATAGAGAGAAATGAGAGACACGTACACACACGCAAACGGAAAACAGTGTTCTCGAACGACACTTATGGTTTGTGTGAGCGTTTTTTTTTTGCACTCTTGCTTGCTTCTCGTTTCTTCTCTAATGTTACTTCTGCACTTGCCAATCTCCCTAACGACGCACAAAACAATCGAGGGATTTCTGCTTGTTTCTGTATGTGTGTGTGTGTGTTTGTGTGAGGGTTTTTTTTCTTTGCTCGAAACTATTCGATTTAGTTTGACGTGGAGCTTCGAGACGGTTTTTTTTTCTTCTCTCACTCCTGAAGGATTGGGTGTAGCTAACGAACTCACTTTAATTAACTTGACAAGAATAAGAATGATAGAGAGAGAGAGTGAGTGAGAGAGATAAATGAACCTTTCGCGTGCATTGCTTGCATGCGATTGATTAGCAAAACACAAAAAAATACACACACACCCACACATCTACGTTTCCACACGGCGTCTTTTGCGTGATCTACTTTCAACTGCGACCCGCAAAAATAGCATGACGGTTCGAGCTGCAAATCGATCATTTTTACTGCCCTCCTCGTGCCAAGTTGTGAAACGATTTGCTTGGGATGTCAAAAGTGATTGATAAAAAAAACAAAAAAAAATCAAAACGATTTCCAAAACGAGGTTTCCATTTGCCGTCCGCCTGTGCCGCTCGTGTCATTTCATTCCCAGCACCCGTTCACGTAGCCCGGGCGATGCTGCTGATGATTTCCGGTCGCCTCTGTCCAGAAAGAAGGGTTCCGGAACGCTTGACGCACTCTCCTTAACACTTATCGCCTCACGTGCCTCCACGCCGGCTTTCGGTTCGCTCCGGTAGAAGGGGTTTTTATTTCTCGCCGTCTCCCTTCTCGGCGCCAAGGAGGTGTGAGAGACACATTTTACGGGTTGTGGCAGCTTTACGCACCCTTTAGCACCTTCGGCAAGGTGAAGTGGAGCAAAATACGCTTCGTTTTCGGTGCACAGTGGTGGTCGAAATTGTATGATTAGCCCTCGCTTTTCTAAGTTAACACCGTTTGAAGCCATTAAAATAAATAGAAACTCGAATGTGAAAATTGTGTAAAATGCTCGATTTTTTCTGCACTTTTTAAAATAAAGTGATGGTCTCAATTATTAATGTAGCTTCTGCTTTACTCTTAAGCTTCTTATGCAATCATTTTTTGGCTTGAAAATTTAGTGCATAAATCGCAGAAAATATTTAATTTTGCCAGATGAGTTTCGTTACTTTACTGTGATTTTAAAGAGTAAAAATGAGAGATGAAGTCGTATTTTCTGAACTTCTTAAGCACAATCATGTTCAAAATTATTTATATTTTACTATCTTTGAATCAAGAAAAAAGCATTTTAAATCATTTGAAAAAAGAAAAATCAAATGATTAAATAATGTGAAAAATTAAATATTCTTTTCACTGATTTTTGCGCTCAGTAATGGTCGACATTGTAGGTACTGAAAAAAAGAAGCTAGAAAGCATGCTTTGGCAGCGATTCAAAACTAGAAAACACAACGTAAGGGGCCCGTAAACACGCTCCCCGATGGCTCGAAAATATGTTTTCATTTATTGCCGCTAAGTGGCGCCACTAAAAGGCCACTAAAAATCCACCTTAACAGCACCACCGTGGGCCGAGTGCCGCCGCCTCAGATAAATCAGATCAAGTGATTTGCCAAATCGAGGAGCCAAACACACACACACACACACACGCACAAGCCAGACGGTTTTACTGCCTGTCACCACACGTTTCGGGCGCACTTCACTCGAACACAGGTACAGAAGAGGGTACACAGAAGAAAAAAAAACAACAAGCATACATATACATAAGTACACCGGTCGACCGATTCCTCTCGTGGGGGCCATCATTTCAGGGAGGGGGGGGATGGAACAAGCAATGCTTCGCCGCAAGGATCGGTTTTTTTTGGGAGGGAAGTTTGTGCGCAGGGGGGAGGGAGGGGGGCTGAGGGAGAGGGACGAAACGCACAACACCATCATCATCAGCATCATCGTCGTCGGCGGCGTCATCTCCATCGTTGTCATTGTCGTTTGAAGGGATCCTTACACACCGCCCACCTGCTCCACCCACCCCCACCGAGTCGTCCTTTTGCGCTTTCGGAAAATCTCGCTCAAGACGAGTCCTTTTCTCTGGAATTAAATTAGATGCCTCTTGTATCAACATATGTTTCCCACAGCACACACACAGACACACACGCATATGGGTTTTTGTGCAGTACGGCAGGGCCTCGGGAAGGGTCCTGAGGACATCCTTGTTTGCTCGTTCCTTTTTCCCTCCCACGCGCACCTGGGAGCGCTTTCCCGGGGTGTGGTCCCCACGATTTCCCAAAAGGTGGCCAACCAAAGCCCGTATATGTGTGTATCTCCCCGCACAATTTGCCTCCTACCCCTAATCAGCGAGGGTGCACAAAAGGGAAGAGAAATCTTCTGAAAGAAACCTGCCCCTCCCACTCTTCCCCTTCCGGGCAAAAAGCTTTCTCCTCTCCGATCCCTCCCGAACCGACTCCGAATCATCTCGCTCGCTTGCACACACACACATACACATACACACTCATGCCTCATTCTCACTCCAACCACCCCCTCCCCCCCCTCTCATCCTTACCATCCTCTAGTCACCGAGCAGTGCGTTTGTTTTGTTTAACATTCTGTTCTCATCATTCCGGCCACATCCCCTCCTCTCTTTCTCTCTCTCTCTCTCACGCTCTCCCTCTCTCTCGCGCGCTCTCCCTCGCTCTTATCCCTTAATGTGCACCATATTTTGATCCCCCCATCGCGGGTCCTCTCCGCAAAAGGGAGGTCCTTTTTTGTCTCTCCTGCTGTTGTTGCATCGTGGCTGAGCTGGAGCGGTAAACCTTTCCAGCGCTCTCCGTGTCCAATACGTGCGAAGGGACCACGGTGCGAGCGGAAGGGAGATTAATGAGGGTTTTCGCCCTCGCCAAAGTTCGCCTCTGCAACCTTGCGCTCCTGTTTGGGTTCAATTTTCTTGCTTCCGTCGTCCGTTTTTGCTGTCGGGGCTATGTCCGGGTGTGCCTGCCAGAAAAGGGCAGGGTGGAAGAGGGAGGAGGAAGGGCGGTTCGGTGGTGGCGTTCGGGGCGGGAGGGGCAGGGGGTGATGTTAATATGGTAACAGAAATATTTAGATAGCGTACGAGCGGACGGTCGGGCGGGTGGCGAGGTGGCCGGACACATCTCTGGGCTACTGTTTCTGCGCTCAATCAAATAAACACGACATCCAGGACGATGGCGATTGCCTGGGACACATATGGCTGCTTTCTCTCGGCGTCCCCTTTCGGTCGAGACACGGTGCCGGACAGGGAAGGGATAAAGAAAACACACGCAGAACTGTTCCATGTTGATGGCCATCGAGCGAGTGGGACGGTTCACGAGATGAAAGCACAACACACCCAAACACACACATACACACACACACGCACGCACATTATAACAGCATGGCAAACGGGAAATGGCGGATCAATCGAAAACTTCGGGCATCAATTATCGCAATATGCTTCGGGAGCTTGTCGGCGGCGGCGGGTGGCGTTTTTGTTTGCCGTACCGCCGGATCCCGTTGTGACCCACCCCTTTCTCGCCCGCTGCTGCCCTCTCCCTCGCCACCCCTTGTCAAACAATCCCGATAACCTAATGCCCGGGAAACGGTCAACAGTGACCAACGCGTCCAGCACAATTGGCTTAGTGGGCCCCGGATCAAACCACTTCAGCGCCGCGCAAAGTGGTCCCGTGCACTATTTGAAGTTGGCGGCCACAAGCCGTCGGCCGAACGGGCGTTTCAAGCACGCGGACTGGACGCACTTGAAGCCAGTGCGCGGTGCAAAACGAGGGCGAGCGCAAAAACACAATCGTTCGGGCAGGCTTTCAATCCGGCAGGCGCGACCATTTTGCGGCACGGGGCTGGGAGGGAGGACGATGCGCTCTGCGAACTGCTGAACAGTGGCTGAACAGCTCAGCGTGCTAAGTGCCCAGTACTTTGCAACGCAATCCTACTTTTGTGCCCCAAATGGGACGAATTTTTATTTATTTATTTATTTGTTTTTTTGTTCGCACCTCTCGCTTTACCCGCCCGCTAGTGTTTAGTAATTTTAATTTCGGACCAAACGGAACGCCTCACCAACGATGGCGAAGACGGAAAGCAAACCGCTTCCTTGCGGTGTGCGAGGACATTTGTCGCGCGTCGGTAGTAGCGAGTGGCGAGTGAAAAAATAAAAACCGGAATTTGGTGTTTGTCCACTTACCACCAACCCCTCCCCCCCTCCACCCACCCCATCCTCTCACCCGCCTTCATCGGCCACAAGCAGAAGTAAATAAAACAGAAACATAACGCTCCCGCGCACCGGCACGAGCGGGAATGCCACCCTAATGAAAATTACTTAATTTGCAAATTGGACGACGTGACGTTCGTTAGTGGCGCTCGGTTCTGCGCCGGCTGGCCATTCGTAACAACAACGGCAACGACAAAACCATCCTGCCCGCTTCCCGTCGCTCAAATTAAAGGATAACCGCCTTCGCGAGGGGAGGGGAAAAAATCGCCCTGGCCATGGTTTTTCGTACTGCTCGCCCGGGTTGTCCTTGCCCGTGTCGCTGCTACGTGGACATTGATTAGCCGGTTCCACCGGATAGTTGGCGGGGAGGGGGGGGGGGGGGGGGGGCGAGCCGAGGGAACGACTGTGCAACAAACCCGAGTGGGGGCAACCAAAGAAGTGGCGCTCGGTGCACACACACACACACACACACACTCACAAAAAAAAAGAAACTTAAATTAAATTATGAATCAAGTCTCGCTCGCCACGTCGCCTCGCGTCACGTCCGGCTGCAGTAATCTTCGAGCGGGAAGAAGCTGATAGAGCGATGGAAGAATGGAAGTAAATACCGTAATCAAGGCAAATCAAGCACCGCCGCCGACCGACCGACTGTATTCGGTCCTTCGTGCCGGATCGAACGTCCTAAGTAAACGCAGCCGGTCGGTCGGCCATCAGGCAAATTGCGGTGTCGGCTGCTGCAACAAGTCACACCATTAACAAGCCTCATAATCATTCGCACCGCACACAATACCCTTCGGCAACGGGGCCGATGCAGCCGGTGCAGGACTTGAGTGCTCCGTTTCGGTGCCGCTTTTCCATTCGCTTGACCGAGCCGGTTGGCCAGCTGGGTAATGTTCCCATTACGCGCCGATCGATGGGCGCCCGTTCGACTTGTGCTTATTTATTTACCGTCATCTTGCCCCATCCGGCATCGAGAGGCGAATGCCGTACCGAGATGGCAGCACTGCCGATAATTTTAAGCACATTTGATGATCTTCCCGCACGGAAAACGTACGGCCGACCTCAGCAGACGTGTGCGCTCGTCGCACTCGATTGTCCTTTTGTTTCGCCGGGGAAATGATATCTTTGCAAATTTGCAGCTGACACAGCGCATAAAACCCCACCACTACCGTCCCCCAGCCCCGGGAAAGCCCGAAAGAAGGGTCGGCACAGCGGACGGTGCCTCGTACTCCCGGTCGCCCGGGCAATCGCCGAGGGAAATCAATCATGGAAAATACCTCCACCGTCGCCGCACACCACCGCACTCACTCCCGGCCAAATGGGCACCCCGTTCCGGCTGTCACCGAGCTCCTGTTCCGTCCCACTCGTTCTCACACGGGAGCACGCGGGCAAATAAAATAAATAATAAAAAGCAAAGGCACCAAGGGGAGGAGATCTTAAAGATCCTTCGAATCCTTTTTATTGCGGGGTTTCGAGGAGACGGGATGGCAGGGGAGTGTGGTCCCAGGATTGGCTGCTGATGAGCGTCCTCCACGGCATCCTTCCCGATCCCGAACACCCCCTAACACACACACACACACGCACACCCGACCAAATGTCACGCCGGGGTAGCCTCGTGCCGTTCCCCTTGGAAATGAAATTTTCGAGAGCATCAATATGCTGATTTATTGTATTCAATATCGTTCGCTTTGCAAACAACACACCCAGTGCTTCCTTTCCCGTGCCCGCGCCTGCTTGGGAGGGTTTGCTGCCGGTCGATTCCGCTTAATCCGGGTCGCTGCCGGTTTTGCTCTTTTTGTCGATTTTTTGTTTTTAGTTTCTTTTTTTTTTGTTGTGTGCTGCTGTTAGCAAGCGAGCCTCCCAACGAGGCTCCTAAACAGATTACGGCTGAGTGTGTGCCTGTGTATATGGCTACGAGAAACAAAGAGCACTTGGTACGCCGAACGCAGCCCCGTGAAGTTTGCTGCTCGAGAGAATGAGAGAGAGAGAGTGTGTGAGACAGAGAGAAAGAGAGAGAGAGGAGAGAGCGAACACTCAAGAACGATTATTTCTACTTCAACTTCTGCGCCAGCTCTGCCATGGTATGGCGCCTGCTTGAACGGCGCCCCACTCGACCATCGGAATCAATGCTGCAAACTAATTTAGCTGCCCCGAGCCCAACCCCCCCCCCACCTTTTCGCCACCACAAATCGTCCAACGTCCGAGCTCGGCGAACGCATATTCATTACACGCAAAACCCTTCTGCCGCTGGGAAATGTGCAAGCCTAAGGAGCAGCTTGTGCACCTGAACCATGCAAAGCGTTTGTGTGTGTGAGTATGGTAGTGTAAACAGCATCAATAAGTCACCCGTATCCTGAAGGCCCAGCAGCAAATCGATCCGGTTGATTAACTCGCCGCTCAAGATCGAAACAGTACGCTGTACGTCGGTGCCAGTGACGAATTGGCTCCTACCCGTACGAGTCTGGGCTCCGGCGGAGGACGAGGAGCTGGACGTTGTAGGTCAGGATTGAATCTCGTCTAAACCGATACACTCCACGAAGTCGGAAATCGTATAACGATAAATTACAGTTTTAATAACATTCCGTGCGGAGTGTGGTGGGAGGGTGACGTAATGAAATGGAAAACTGTGCTGCTCCACACGATAAAGGTGCGTGAATTGGGTAGCCGCTAGCTGGGGGCGTGCTCCACCGACGGAGCACCACCGTCGCTTGAGTTTCGGGTGGTGCCTAACCCGTACCGGCCACATCTTCGCAACCGCGCCAGCTATCTTGGTGCATCCTTCGCCATTCTTTGCGCGCTGGTACGGTCCGAAATGCGCGGTACGGGCGGTACGGGTGGGATCGACCCGTTTTAAGCCAGTTCGGTTCGCCAGTGTCCAGCCGGGCCATGGCGTCCGGCGACCCGGCGAATGGCGAAATAATTACGGCGTTCCCCGTGCGCGGTGGTGTAGTTGTAGCACCATAATGAAACAATCTATAGTCCGCTGCACCCGTCCCCGTGCTCTACTGTGCCACGAACCGCGCCCAAACGCTAGCTGGGTACTGCACTAAACTATGCAATCATGCCCGCCGTATCACCGCCTCTGTTTCTGCGCTCGGGTGTGGGAGCAACGCAAAGTGTATGCAAAAAGTTTAACCATTCTCGAGGCGCTACCTACGTCCCCACCCCCTCCCCTCCTCGTCTCCCCTTTCACCAACCCACCTAATGGGTTTGCAGAGTCCTGCACAAAGTGCACCAAGTTTCCTTTTTGCGCTCGGGGGTTCGTTTCGAACAAAAACCCCAGTGAGTGATGGAGCGGTGGCTCACATTCCCGTGCCGATCTTCGCTCGTCCTCCCGCCGGTACGGCTCAACTCGAGCAGCAACTCATCGCTAATGATACTCCAGCACGCACCCATGTGATGGTGCGCAGCCAGCATCCACCAAGAGCCAGCAAAAGGGCACCAAAAAAAGAAAAAAAAGCACACCCCACCGAGACTTCATTCGCAAACAGCGCGTTAAAGCGATACACACTCGCGCGCGCTGTATTGTTTCGTGCACCTGTCCCGTCTGTAACCTTTGGCGCATTTGAATTTTAAATTCCCGCCTCGATTCGGGGCTGGCGCACGCGCTCGGCCAGTGTCCAAAGCCCGTCCAATCCAAGCCCAATCGATGAAGGACGCCCGCGCGCGAGTCGGACCACTTTCGCACAACCCGCATCCGGCAAACGCCCTGCAGCAGCATGTAGCGCAAACCTGCGGCCAACCGCTTGCTCCTTGTGCGGTGGACAGTTAAATTGAAAGAAATAAACCTCGTCCTGGTCGGACCGGCGAACACGGACGGGTCCGCCCGGGGGGAATGAATTAAATGTGCATAAAGCACGTTGTGCACGCTCGCTTCACAAACTTGCCCCGGCTTCTCCCTAAACACTCATCCGCAAGCACGAAACGAACACGTATGTACGGGTGTCCCAAGCGTGCACCGAAGCGGTGCTGCCTGCGATTGTGTGGGACCAAGTGTGTGGAAACTTTTTGACTTTATATTAAATTATTATGATAATAGTGTTTGATTATGAGGCGTCCGTCCGTCCGTAGTTCGTCGTTCCCGGACGGACTGCGCCCCGAGGTCAAATTTGCCACCACCGAGAGTTGTGCCCCTCCCGGGAGAGTGAGCGGGAGGCCACGGACAGCCAAAGATGTCTCTGTGATTTTCAAACTGGAAAAACCACGAACCCCGGGCGGGGAACGTGATCCGCACGTTCTCTCGCTGTGGAGTGAGTGGCTGAAAAAAAAGATGAAGAAAAACCTCCCAGAGGAACTATGTTTTCCATACTTGACTCAATAAAAAACCTGAAACCACCAGCTCTGGGTATGTGTGCCAACATTTTGGGGCAGATTTTTTTTTCTATTTTGACTTGTTTTTTTCTGTATTCTGTTGGTAAATCGGAATCGGAATAAATTTTCCCCAGTAAAAATCCAGCTTTCATGCGATAATTTTTGTTCATAAATTGACAATAGAGTTTAATGTACTAACAATAACAATAAAAGCGATTTTTTAGTTTTTTGCGATGCGCATTGCATACTTTTCGTGCGCAATGCTCGCTTCAGCGGAAATCAGCCCGCATGCAGGCAATCCGCATTACACACGGCTTAGTTCGCACTCAATTAGAACTTTCTCAATAAGAAACCAAACGGCAGCAGCTGAGTTATGAGTCGCAAGTAGTCAAAAGCCGTTAAGAGCTTGCAATTCGACACCTGAAAAGCTGCTGCAAGCGTCTCGATTGACACGTTACGGGGGTGAACATTTCGCAACCATTTCTTACCTGGCTGTTAAGGGTGTGCCAAAACGTGCCCTTACCGTAAGCTGGTAAGCCGGTTGAAACGCTCGCAAACAATTTCTCCTACTCCTCCACCCTCAAAGATGCGTGTTTTCAAAAAAAAAATAAAATAAAATAAAACCGACCGTTCTCGCACGGAATTTAAACGTGTGAATCGCTCGGTTGTACGTGAAGCGCATCGGACATAGATACATCGACCGAGTCGTACCCGCACGAGCAGCCCCGCTAATGATATGTTCAACTTCTGTCTCTTTTCTCCCGCAGGTAAGTGAAGCGCCGGGAACAATGGCGCTCCAACCCCGGAACCGACCGTGACGTGGGTTGCGATTTGCAGCGATCCGCATCCACAATTCGACGAGGGTTGCGAACGACGCCGCAAAGTCTGTTTCGGAGTGCGAGTTTGATTAATTTTGCAGCACCGCGAAACCGTATGGTGTAGCACAGAAAATAAAAATAAAAACAAACTTTCAAGAGTAGGCGCACCGCAGGAGCTAATGTTATGGGCCGCGAAGTTGATGAAATTATTATCGCCAACCTAATCAGGCTCTACACGGTTTGACAGTTTTTGTGTTACAGGGCCCAAAAACTGTGTGCCCCTCCACCCCCGCACCTCCCGCCCAGCCCGTCCCGTCTCTCGCCTAAATGGCGGCCATCCGCAATCACCGCTCGTGCCAAACACAAATTAGCTTTGTCATACATTTGCCGCACCGGTTCTGCGCCGGAAAAGCGCGATGAAATCAATCACTGCCGCGGACACGATCCCACGGGAAACTGCTTCCGGTTGCACGCGGGAGTGGCGCTGGGAAACTTTTGTGACGTCCTCGATCACGAAGCTAATGCAGCCGGAAGAGAACAAAAAAGAGAGGGAGAGAGAGAATTGAGCCAACACACACAACAGAAAAAAAAACGAATGGTCACATCACGGGGAAACATTAATTGAATAAATCTACCCGAAGAGCCAGCGCGCGAAAGGGGCTTAGAGTTTCTGGCCGGGGCAAGATTGGCAAAGTTTCTTGTTTCACCCCCTCTCCCCTCCCAGCCTCTTTCAAATCCCCGCGGAAAGGTGAACGCCGGAGAAAGGTGCGTTTACAGCGCGCACCAAACGCACGGCGGAAGAACTTTCCTAAATCCTTACGCTGCCACTTCCCGGTGCCACTTTTTCCACCTGGTAATATGCGGATGTGTGTGTGTGTAAGTTTTTTTTGCTTCTACTCATTTTTTGTTGTTGTTGTTGCTGCTTCCACCCTGAATTCTTACATATGCCGCGGCGTCGTTTTCGCGCGCTAGTGGTGCCACGGAGGCGCCAGATTGACAGAATCCAATTATTTTGCCACGCGCTGGATTCGCGCTTCTCATGAGCGTGTATGTTACAAGAGAGAGAGAGAGAGAGAGAGAGAAAGAGAGAGAGAACGAGAAAGAGATAAATGTAAGTCACCACACTCCCTCCGTTGCGATCGTATAATGATAATAAAAATAATAATGTAATCAGCTTACCCAGCCGGGGGCTGTAAAATACATGAAAATGGTAGCGCAAGATGTTAAGAATCCTAGAGCAGGCGGCCGTTGCGCCTAGGTGCTTCTGTTCTTTTTTTTTATTTTTTGTTTTGTTTAGCCTGTTTCGCTCCTTTGCGACCCGACCGATATGAACCAAGAACGTATCGCATAAATTATTCATTGCCTTCTGTTGCGCCTTTGGCTTCTGTACCCTTTCCCTGTTTGCTTGCTCGTGTGGTTTTTTTTTTCTACTAAAAGCAAGGTTAGTAGGTAAGAATCTGTGCGGTACCGCTACGAAACGGGCAGATAAAGCGTTTGCGGTTAGTACGCGTTGCATACATTTAGGCGCGCGTTTAGCTCGCTCTGCCTGACGGAATGCAATCGTTACGATAAAGCGGCCTTGAACGAGAGGCGCCATCTGTTGACAGGCTGTTTTATTATATTCAGTAAAAAAAACACCCTTTCAACGCACGTTTTTGATTTTAAATCATTTATCCAATCGTTGGGAGCGCACGGTACAGGGGGGTTGTAGTTTTTTGTTTGTTTATTAATACACCTGTACCGTACGGGCACCGTATTGGAGCTGGCATTCGTATCGAGCCTGCCTTAAGCCTCGGTTTACAGTCCGGATCATGGCGGGTTTTCGGTCGATTGACTCACGAATGGACTCAGTGGGACCGATGAAGTGAGCGACTCCCACCGCCTTCCAACTCAATTATGGTGCAACGTACCTTTCCTTGCGTTCGTGCACATTACCTTAAACATGTCACATGCGCCTGCAGAGGAGAAGATAATCATCATACCAGCACAAGGAAAAAGTAAGGAACGAACGAAAAAAAAAAACAAAAAACAAAAATACCAATCCACCTGTAATCCGAAGGCCTACGCGCGCACCTTGCGCTCGCGTCGAGAGCGAGAGAGATTTGGCAGGAAAGGAGGCTCAATTTATTTCCCTTATCTCGGGGCGCACACGCGGCTGTTTCAATTTGTCCGAACTGGTGAGCCGCACACGTAATCGAACGGGGGTCGTAAAGGTAAGGCGCAGATAAGACGGCCGGCAGAGGGCGCCACCGTTTCGATATCGGTCGCTGGCGTTAAGGCCAAACGAACGGGAGGGGGAAGGTGAAAATTAATTGCAAAACATTGTTCATAATACTTTCTTCCCTGTCGGCAGGCTGTCTCCGCTCCAATCGGTCGTTTTTACTCCCGAAGGTCGACGATTGGTCTTTGTCGCCGGCAAATTGCGACACACGGCACGGACACGAAAAAAAACGGACCATAGAAGCGTAAAACTTTAACACAATAGTAATTACTATTGCACGTTTCGTTTGCTCTCGCCGTGTCCGCTGGCGCAAGGCCACTTTGAGCCGTGCTGTCTGCTGTTTGTGTGTGTGTG
>JXXA01013406.1:0-12707 GCA_000956255.1 Anopheles punctulatus
TTACTATCACTCCGATTGCATAGTTTATTTTATCACAAAAATCCTTGTCTTGTGGTTGGAAGTAATACGTGTGAGTGATTTTTAGTTCCGCGCTGGTTCTCTTTCTAATCGATTTCATCCTTTACATATGCGATCAATGGATTGCGACCAATCAGCGTGCCTCTCGGGAAGGGCACATGACACTGGCGTTTGCAGAAAACAGCGACGTTAACCATCCACGATGCTCCATTATGATGCATCCTATTCAAACGAAACGCACGAACGATGCAGCGCGCGTGCAAGAGCCGCACACCATTAACCTCTAGCGGAAGTGTGTCGCACGGGAGGAAAACAAAAAGTGAACCCTGACACGGCCGTCGTCTGGTGGATACAGTGGCACCGAGCAACTGCCTGGGGCTTTGTTGCGTTCGTTCGCAAAAAGATCGCCTCCGGGTCGACATTTCTACGCACCGTGCCGTGTGCGACGGAGAGTTCGATACGGAATCGAGTGCGCACGATAGAAGGGTAATTAAAATGACAATCAATTATGGTAATGCCCGTGTAAGTGATGTGCAAATTAATTCCGATAATAACGAATTGACGGCGCGCCTCGGTAGCGTCCGTGCGTTCGCTAAATCGAGTTTAATGGAGTCTGCACTTCGAATCGGTCAACGTTGGCCTGCCTGGGTGTGTGGGTGAATGTTCCGATTCGATGCGACATCACGACACCAAGCCGTGGCAGGCCGAAGTGTGTCTCTCGGTTCGGTTTCGCTTCGTGGAAAGAAGCGTGATGATGGAAACGGGTATAGGGCTTCGTTCGTCATATTGTGCCGTGCGTCCGGAGTGGCTGGAAAGAAAGCTGGTCGCACTGGGAACCGACGCGGGCACGTGAGTGCACACTTTTCCGGGAAAAATATCACAACCACACGACTCACTGTAGTAGCCGGCGGTGATCTTTGCGCAGATCAAATTGCACTGAGTTGTGGTTCAATCAGGTGACGCAATCCAACGAACGGTCGCTGAGGAATCAAATGAGACGACTGGTGCGGATGATGGTTGGGAATGCACGATGCAAGGGCAATAAATAGGGTAGAGTGCCAGGCAAATATCGGATGCCGATCCTTGAGGGAACGACCGGCGTTGGCCGGTGAGGTTTCATATTTCGAGCAAGTAATTAATGAAGTTTCCGTGTGGTTATTTGCCATTGGGAGAGATTTGAAGATGGCTTGAATACAGCATATGTTGTGTGTATTGGGTGCTGATGCTTCGGATGTTTGAGATGTAACACTAACAACGATATGGAAGTCTTGTTGAAGCAACGTTTAAAGTGGAAAATATAGGTCAAGAAAGTAGATTTTTCATCACATCAGTTTGATCTGCAGAATTGGAATCAAAAGTATAATTAAAGCACAAAGCGTCCTTTTTTATTTGGGCAAAATGAAGGATAAGGATCGATAAACATCTTGTAATTAAATTAAGTTGTAAAATGTATGAGACGCAAATAGGTGATAATGCTTTTTCCTCCACAATTACTTTAGTATGAGCTGTATTTATTTGCAGTGTTCGATTCGATGTGTTAAAAAAATACCAACTCCACGTACAGTAGCCTCGTTCGGTTCAAAGGTTTCATGTCAGGGCAAGTAAAACACGTGAAACACATGTTTTCAATTGCACCCGCTGTACTGCACACACACACACACACACTCTAGTGAACTGGTAGTGGCAGTCCACTGGGAAGGAAATAAACAACACAACTAACATTACACAACCTGGGATTGCGCTTCGGTGCATTACACAACTGAATGCAACATATTGTTCTTTTGATGCGCACTCGTACAACACGCTCTGCTCTCTGGTGATGGGGGTGAATATGGTGGAGGCGACGCTATTGGCAACAGCAAACACCCGTTGACAGTTTGCGACACGCGGTGGTCGTGGCGGAAAATCACCGGGCGTCTCCATCGTCTCCCTTGTGATGAAGAAACAAAGTACCGGGCGTCTCCATCGCTCTCCGAATATCTTTCTAGACCAGCGTGTGTCAACGGTAAGCACTCGCGTGCTGATGATGCTTGACTTTGAAGCTTCTCCGCTCGGCAAGCAATGAGCGAAAACCGCCGGGAAGATAAATACGAATTCGAATACATTGGAAAATGGCATTCCGGTGCGCGGTCCGGACTGCTGCGGCGCGTAAAGTTTCCACTGGTACAGAGGGGAGAAAGTAGAATTGAAAAATAAGTTTCCGTTCGATGCTGCAAAGCGTGCCGGGATGCTTTCCGCTCCCGCCCGGGGAATCGTGTGCAATAAAATGATAACAACAGTTTGTCTCCTATCTTTACGGTGCGAAGTTGTTTTGCATTTTCCACATTTTGAGCCACGGTTGTGTTTCAGTGCGCGGCTAAGCAGTGAACCGGTGGACGTGCTGTGAGTGGCACGATGGCATTTGGCAATGGTGAAACGTCAAAGCGCATCCGATGGCAGGTTGTGTTCGACGTTCGAGTGCACATTCCTCTCACATGAGCGATGTGTGCAGGAGGACGGCAACGCTTTTGCAATATCTCTCCGAAGGAAGTCGAAGCACAAAAGAATAAAGAAAAGGGTGAGTGCGCGAGTTAAAAGGAGAGAGAGAGAGAGAGAGAGAGAGAGAGAGAGAAAAAACCGCTCAGGTTGATATTGCTTTCGAACTGTGATAAATTTTCTGCTCCTTTCCCGATGGCCACACCGCACCGACGGTGGGTCGGAGCCGCAATCGAACGATGCATCATCGATCGGCAAAAGGAAGGTTGCGGGCATGCCTCGGTGCGACAAATGTGGCCACTGTAGCGTGTGGTGCATTTGAAGTACGAGCTAGTGGAGCAAAAACACAAAACCACGTCGTACATTCGCACACGGAAACGTTACAAGCTGCCTGCGCAACGCTAACGCTGCCGGCGAACGTCGTTTTTGTCGTCAAGTGTGCTACCGTTGGCATTAATGATGCAGTTTTCCAGCGTGCTGGCATGAAGCTACCGATGGTAAGTGAATTATCTTGTCCAACGGGAGCACGAGCTGATGGATGGCAAAATAACTTTCCGGAGCCACCGTTTGGTTATGTTTCCCTGCGCGACTTGTTTCATATACCGGGAAAATGATGTTTTCATCTATCGGAGAGGGCAAATATTAGAAGTAAACTCGGGAAAGTAATAGGAGGGATTGTAAGGACTGAGGTATGAATGTTTTATTCGACAAAACACCAAATTCTGCCTAATTTTTGCAAACGTTTCCAAGCTATCAATCTAATCATAAGCTCAAAAGAAATGATAAAACATAAAGTCTTGTTCATGTCGGTTATTTTTTATCAGCACAAAAAATGCTTGGAAAATTGTAAATGTTTATTGAAGAGCAGTAAACTAAAAACATCCTATTCCCATTCCATTTAAATCCAATGTTATATTCCATTGCATGAGTCAGAAGAAAAGCAACTGAACTACGATGTGCTTACCAAACGAAAACAACGCTCCAAGCGCCGCGTTCGATAGGGTTACTTCTTCATAAATCAATGCTCACCCATGAATAAAATAACCCAATCTATAAACATAAAAATTCAGATAAATGTATTAAACGCCACGAATCGGCCCGACCCGGCCCGTGATGCGTATCGATGTGAGTGCCGCTGTAGCGTATAAATATTTCATAAGCCGCACTTCACTGCTACAGACACACATAGACCCGCACGGGAAGATTTCTCCGCCATAGCAGTAGGGAAGGGTTTGCTATTCTTGTGTATGTGAATAGCACGCTCGGACGCTGTATTGGACTGATGTTCAGCCACCCTTCGGCGAAGGGAAGCATTCGATGCATTAGCCGAGCAGCTCATAGCGAAAGAAATTCATAGCGGAAAATCTTTGACGGCAAGCAAAAACAATGTTTTTTTTTTACAGTACACTTACAAATGCGCGATAAACGTGGTGGGTAGTGTATTTTGCAGAATTTATCCGCTCTTAAGGTGTGGTTGGGTGGGCAGCAATAACCGGTGCAATATTACTCCCAATCGCACGGCGGCACGCCTGGCGCAGTATGTGATGCATATGTTTCTGAACGATGGAAAATATTTTTTCACTAGTATCGATTTACTCGATCGGTGCAAGGTTGCAGAACGCAGCATGATTCTTTCATAGAAAATGCCGGCCGTCATACTTTATTCGAGTTTGACATAAAATCGCTGATTTCGACATGATATGACTGAGAGAAAGGCAACTGGTCAGATAAATAGTTGGCTAGAAGTGATGGAAATTGTTTCCACTTGTGAGTTTTTATCAACATTTAAAGAGAAACATAAAGAATGAATGTATAAAAAGAAGACGATTTGATTATTGTTTTGTTTACTACATATTTGTTCTTTATAGCTCTATAAAGACATAGTATTCTATAAGAACGTAGAGTTCTTGTTTTCCTCTAACAAGGCTCAGATGTGTCTGGATTCGCATGTATCGTTTCAGGGGATTTCTTCTAATTTTCCCTAACAATGAGTGCATTTGGAAATACAAAATAAGTATTCTTACGTAAAACTGCAATTTAATAGAATTAGTAAATGGTGAAACAGTTACAAATAGTTCTACAATTCAAACAGACGTTAAATTATACGTAAAAATAATAAAACGTGAGTAATAGTTTTAGCAAAATAGTAAGCAAATTTGAGAAGACATGATGAATTAAAATAAAAAAAAACACTCTAAATGTTCGGTACACAGTGTATTTGGAGCAAGTTTAAGCTGTAATATTTTAGCCCGAAAGGTTCGCAAAAGTACAGCAAACCTCAGCTCCGGTCAATGCGCCAAATATATCAGTTTTCAATCTCGACGATTGCCAACAGTGAAATAAAGCAAGACTGACCCCACTGTGCTGGCGTTCGGGTGGTCGCAATGATTCATTTCCTGCCAGCAAGCGAGCGAACCCATCGGCGATGGAAGTCACCGGGCTTGCGGCTACTTCTGGCCCTAGCACACATATTGTCCGAGACCGGAAACGGATAACAGCTCCAGCAGCGTTCGAAGCGAGGGAAAAGTCAAGTAAGTCGCTGTGTTGCGTTCCTTCCTTCCCCGGCACGGGGAAGCATCGAAAACGAACGAATAAAAAAAGACCGCTTGTACCGATGGAAGCAGCAGCCTCACTTTCGCCCCGGTTCTCGAGCGTGCGGCATGTTGCGGAAGATGATTGGGACAATTTTTATTTATATGCTCGCTCGCGTTCGTTCTTTACGGTGCGGCACTAGGGGTTGAAGCGAACGTATCGAACCGGAACCGACTATGCGAGGATAATATTTTTCGTTTATGTCTATATTGGACGTGATTTATCGTCGTGACAGGCACTCCGGTGCAGGCGCTGCATCTATTGGCAGTGGAAGCTCGTGTAAGGATTTGTGCGAGGGAGCCAGCGCAAGGGAGTGAGTGAGAAAGAGAGAGCAAAGGAAGAAACCCCTTGCGCACGAGAGGTGTCGATGTCACCAAAGTTACGGAAGGTGATTGAATTAATGAGTAATCAGCGGTGTGTCTGCCGGGAGCGACCGGGTTGGGCACAATTGTCGGACGTAATCAGGTTCACGTCAAAGTCGTCTGCTGGGAGATGGGCAACGGGGTCGGTTCCGGCCGAATGTCCACCGTACGAACGGTCCGGAACACGTTCGGAGCGTGCGTGAGAACGCTGGGGCGCATCGAAAATGGAATGTGTCAATCAGGCGGGGAGAGGGTAATGAAATTTGCAGTCCACCGTCCAGTCGGCCAGAGTAATCCGAGATGACAGTATGGGTGCGTGCCGCATGGGCTCGAGGAGAGGGCAAACGGGAAATGCGAACCCGCGCAAATGTTTGATGAAATAGAATTAACGAAATTGTCATCAGGTTGGTGTGTGTATGTTTGGTGACAGCGGAGAGTTTTCGGGGACGGGGACCGTCGTTATGTTATCATTTTTGTGGGAGAACATTGGTAAACTCTTGGAATAAAAATTATAACTTCATTCTTTGGTATGAGGATTATGGGTATGGTAAGTGGAAAAAAAATCGTTTTTCATGTTTATTTTTATTAAAAATTCCTACAGCTGGAGTAGAGTTGCGTTTTTATTGCAAAAAATAACGCTCTCCGAACCCTTTTATTCACGATGGCAAGTGTCTCTTGTCGCCGAAACGTTTTTTTAGCTTGGATAATTTTCATATTCTTCTTCTTTTACCAAATGGGTTATTTTCTTATATTTATTAAATAGTTTGAAGGATTTATTTCGGTTAAAGGTACGTTTATGTAGCAATGGGGAACACAAAATAAAAAAAACTGTTTTTTAATACTAAAACAACTGTGTGGAAAAGTTATGTATTTTTTAATGAATTTTTAATACCTTAAAAAATTACTAATTTAACGAAGTGTTCTTTTGGTTATGTTACAGAGAATAATTTTGAATCAGTTTTTTATTCGCTAAAAGCAGAATACTATGCCTTTCGACCGCTGTCTCAGCCCATATAATATTTCAGTAGCAGTGGATTGGCAATAGATTTAAATAAATTGAATGAACAGGAATATTCTGGCAAATAAAAGTTTCCTTTTAACCTCTTGCAGGGTGACAGTTTCATGAGTGCTTCAAACGCTCTGCCACCATTTTGCTAAAATTGCATTTTGTTGTTAAACATAAACCCCGGTAATGTGAGACTCTCGACTGGCGAAATTGTTTCAGTACGGTGATGCTGCACAGTCATCCGGGCTCGCTGGGAACATGGACGGAACATAAAGCTCAACTTCTTGCTGGCACAGGTTAATTTTATCCTGCAGCTGTAACCGGACCACAGTCTGTTGCATTGGTGGTTAAACGCAAAGGGCGAGATATTATTTCGGATACCACCTGTTCTCGCAACAGTAGTAAAAATAAAATATTGTTGAGTTAGTTTGTTAGAAAACTGCCAAGAGAAAGAGAGAGAAAAAAAAACGAACTACAAATGAAGTACTGCGAGAGAACACTGTAAGCGACATGCAAACGGTTGGCACATGCTGATGTGACGTTGGGTGGTAATAAATTTTGATGACCGTACACTTAACGCCGTGTAAGCCTGTCCGGAGGCCTTAGATTCGTTGCAGCTGTGGGCAGGAGACACCTTTTCATAAATTTGAATTATTTAAAGCTAATTAGCTGGGGCTTGTTTTCCTGTGTCACAAGCTGAGGACGAGTCTGTGTGTTGGTAGGTGTTGTTGACGGTAGATGGATTATTTTTGTTTGAAACATTTTTGCGAGAAATATGCAATTGCAAAACTCATTTGGGAGGAAATATCTTACTATTGCTGTAGAAGAAGAATTTTTATTTGAAGTTTTACAGTTCAAAAACGTCATTTACTCTGTACTGCTGTTCAATCACTTTCCACTGACCACGCAAAACTGGGCCATGCGTGTCCACTTGGCAAACGGCTGTGCAGAAAAGTGGCCAGTAATTGGGAGATACCCTTGCGCACTCCCTCCACTCCGAGCCCTTGCGTTGCTAGCACGTGCGATGATGAATCGCTTTTACCGTGAATTTCGCGACGCCACGCCCGGTAAAAGGGAGCGGCAACGAGCGGCAACGGAATGATAAAGTGTTGAAACACCGGTCGCAAAATAGCGAAGAAATGATTGCAACGAACTTCACCTAGAGGTCGTGTCGCGCGTATGATGGCATGGCCTCATGGCCAGTTGACAGACGACAAGGCTTCCGGCGAGGTTGAAGGCGGAGGTAGCGTGGAAAGTCAATGCGAGCGGGGAGATAATTTCACGAAGGGCTGCTGCTGTTGAGTGCGATGTAGCGCGCGTCTCCCAAAGCGACAACGTCGTGTTGCCGTTGATTGCCCCGGTCCGGGGGAAGCACTGGACGGTGGAACTAGAGCAAGAATCACACGGGGGTGACCGTCGCCACCACCACCACCACCCTGAGGGCAACTTATGATTTATGGCATTTTTCGCATTCTCATAGTTTACACGTCGGCAGCGGGTGGAAGGTAGAGGCGCCTCGGGGGGCTGTAAGCAGTCGGGCAAAAGGCTTTTGATGCTGAAAATATGCTCCCGTATGTTCGCCTCATAAGATCGGGAGGGTGTGGTGGAAACGTTTGGCCTCGGGATGCCCCTCTCAAAAGCGGAAACGGAAAAACCACCGTCGCTGAGGCAGCTCAAACGAAATTCCCCGAAACAAGCGGACGCTGCTGCTGCTACAACTGTTGGGTGTGTGGGTGTTGCAAAATGTTTTGTTTGAATATTTTGCAGATCGGTTTATGCCGTTTTTCCCCCTATTCTTTTGAATTATACTTAATCGAGTGCGGTAGGCTCGGGGAAGGTGTGAAGTGGAAACGGAATTGGTGGCGTAACGCGCGCGAATCCGGTACGTTTGTTTGACCTTTTTGAAGCGGTCTGGGGGTTGGTGGTGGGGTCTGTGTGTGTGTGCTTTAAGAGTGTCTTAAGCGCACTTAATTCTTTAGTTTTTTGTTTCGGACCCGAAACTTTTTTCGAACGTTCGGAAAGCTCCAGCAATCCTTTCGACCACAATGGGGACGGGGAATGGACAGATACTTTTAGAGAAAAACATAATACAAGAATATTTGTTAAACACTCGTGCAGCTGAATAAATTTGGCTAAAATTGTATGAATTTTAGGTTATAGATTTTTTTTTACTTTTGACAAACGCAAATGTACTTAGGAAAAAAAGTACATTTACGTGTGGTAATGGATCTAATCTATAAACAATGATTTTATGGGTACACGTGCCGAAAATTGAAGTATAAAATAATAAAACGACAAACACTGCAAACATATATTTTCTTTTTCTAAAGATTTTAATAATATAAATAATTTTTTTATATGAACGGTTTGGTTAGTTTAAGTAATTACACATTGAACTAAATGTATTTTTTTGTTGTTTGATTAAACCTATTAAATTCTATCGTATTGTGAAATGAATTAAGTTGCTTGGAACAACCATTTTTCGTTACCTCTGCCGTAACCACTAGGAACGTGTAGGACCTACAACTTGCACACTGTGCATCTCCTACAAAACGTTCTTCCGACACTCACACACATGCAATCCGTTACGTGCTAGCACGCAGCGAAGGACAACGCCGACGGTCCGGCAGGAAATAATTTGATTTATGTTCGTCTCGATATTCGTCCAATCAACGAATCTTTCGAGACGGCGAAAGAAAGCGTCCGGGGCTTTCGTGTCAAACCGCGGAACGGGTCGGTACGGCGCACCACCCCCGTGCATCGTGCTGCAAAACTATTCAAGGACATTGCGCCCTCCTGACGATGGTCAGTCGGTTGGTCCCATCCCGTTACAACCCCCATGTGCTCGCGAAAACCAACTCTGTGAGGCGAAGAAAGTTGGCAGTTGGCTCGGGAAAGGCTTCTATTCTTACACCTTGAGCTCTTTTGCGAAGCGAGAGTTTGCTTTTTTTTTGTTCGTTTGTTTCGCTCACCGTTCGTTTCCGTCCTGAGCCCGGCTGTTTGATTTATGACATATTTACTGCTGCCGACGTCAAACGACGGACACACCATAATCAAGTTATCATTTGTCCCGGGGTCTCCGCTTTAATTAAGGGTCCGGTTTTTTTTTCGGAAATCCACCTGCCCCGCGGAGGCCAGTGTCGGAGTTTTAAGATGTTGCGACGAACGAATTCACGAACGCCCCCGTCAATAAATCCGTCCCAGGATTGGTTGATTTTTATCGTGAAAAATGTTTTCCCGTTCCCGTTGACAGCCACCGATTTTAAGGCCATTTTATTGGAGCGTCTGAGTGATGCAACAGCGTTTGAGATATGGTTGAATATACGCGATATAATTGAATGAACAATGAGTTTTTCTTGTGGTAGATTGGCTAAAGTTTTTTAAATTTATTTATTTTTTTGTTTTAGTTATTTTTAAATTGAACTTTTTTTGTAATATGTTTCAATATGTAATATTTAATTATTTCGTCCTGATTTGACCTTACATCAAAGATGTTCGTTTGGTTGTAATCAACACCAAAGCTCAATATGAATTACGTTCTCAACGCGCCTGTACTGACTTCAAACTTAAAACTATGCTCTTACTTTCTCTCTCTCTCTCCGAAGTATTCAAAGGCACAACAAGCTCAACTAAGCCGTGACCATAGCCTTTCGACGTGCTGTTCATCAGGTCTTTTGTCGGTCGCCTCCTCCACGCCAGTGTCGCTTCCACAGCTAGTGTGCAATTTATAAATAAAAGCCCTACCGTTCGATTGCCATTAGCAGGCCGTTTACCTTTCCACGGCCCACGTCCAACAGCATCTGTGCCCCTCCGTCCACTTCGAGCGCCCACGAAACCGGAGCAGCTCGAATGTTGTTCGAGCAAAATTAATTTGAAACTTCAAAGGAAACACATTTATCTTTCGAATCAATAAAAGATACACACAACGAACACGCACGGAAGGAAATTTTCGTTTGCACCCCCTCACTACCGGGGGTGCACATGGGGGGATGGTATTGGAGCGTAGTGTTTGTGTAGTGTCGATTCAGCGACCGGCCGTCTTCGATAAGTCAATAGAACGAAACGAACAAAACGTTGGTCGGCTGGTGACGAGGTGACGAGCAGAGAATGTGTGAGGGTGTGGTTGCATTCAAGGAATGCGTATCCAGTTTTCCTAGAGTTTTCTCATTTTCTTTGCAGTGCACATTTTTTAGCTTCATTAAATTTATCATCTCTTAACCCAGTAATGAGGAAAGAAACCACATTGGCTTCGTTTTCAAGTTAGATAATGCGTTAATTTTCAGAACGAGTGTTTCTTAAAAGTATGTGATGTGAAGAAAATGAGCGCAGCTACTCATCGATTGCTGCTGGCGACAAGCCTAAAGATATTCTGAACACTAAAACACTGCCTTTAAACGAAGGCCGATAGTTTTGAAATAACTTCTTCCAGCGACCCAGAGAAAATGACCCCACGACAGTGATTGAGTGTACTGCGTATCCGTAAATGCGGTACAAAGCATGTTCCAATCTACTTCTGCCAACAGTTACCACCGTAGTTGTCATCTTAAATCGGATAACAAGTTGCTTTCACCGAGCGATGGGAGATTCCCATCGCGTGGAACCGTCGACTGGCGTGGCGATTGGAAGTGATGAGCTAATGAGCCGCTTTACGACGCATCGAAGCGTTTGCGGGCTTTCGGTTTCGCTTTGATACACCCACCCATTGAGGTGGAAAAGCGTTTGGGCCTGCTCGAAAGTGGCAGTACATGCGCTAGCTCGACATGCTGGACATGCTGCTGCTGCTGCTGCTGCGGAAGGAATGTGCATGTTCATGTTTCTAAGATTGCCCGTTAGAGACAGCCGGCGGTGCCTGCTGGTATGGGCTCCTGGAAGAACATGCGGTCCGGATGGGTCCATTAATTTTCCCGGAACACGCACCCTGGCCTAGCGAAACCTCCGTTACCCGCCCTAGGTAGCTGCTTTGTCCACCGGTGTGCTTGTCCACCGCCAGCGAGGGTCGGAAATGGAACCCACTTCCTCACCGTAGGAGTGCACGGGAGGAAGGGAGTGTGCATGTGGGCAGTGTGGACACCCGCAGCAACAGCAACAACAGCAGCAGCAGCAGTTGCTTGCGACGATGCGACCGCATAAATTATTCCCACAAAATACATTGCAATTAAGGTACAGTTCATGTTTTAAATATATTATTCAGCATGATCTTCTGCGCCGCAGCCGTGCGGCCGGGAGTGTGCAATAATTTATTGCAATAAATTTTTAATTACTGCCACTTCCACCACGCCGGATCGCCCCCCGGGCGGAGGCACGGGCCGGTGCACCGTTGGAAATTTCAAGGCAAAAAGGTGGAAACCTCGGTTTCGACAGACCCAGCCGGGACAGGGTGCCGTGTAAAACTATCGATTGGGCCGTGAAAGGGTGTGCGATTTTTTGTACTCGCTGTTGTTGATGCATAATGTTTCGTCTAGCCGCGTTTACCTGAGACAGCAAACATCCATTAATCAATGCATCGTGCCCTTTTGCTGGGAAAAGAAAGGTGCGATAGGAGAAACCATCGCAAGCACACGCTACTGCTTTCATCGTTTAAAAGCATACAGTTTAAGTTGCTTAGATTGGTTTGAGTAAAACGAAGGTTAATGTTTGTTATATATTCATTACGGCTTTATTTTCCAGATCCTGTTTCAACTTACATTTCATTTTCTTGGCCCAAAAGAATCCCAACACCAAAAAAAGCTTTGCGTACTGGCATGAAAGCATGGTGGCTTAATGAATTGTCTTCATTTTGTTTTGCTTGTTAAGCTTTTAGGTTTTGAAATAGTCTAATTATTTAATGAATTCCTTTTTAAAAAATAGGTTATAATGTTTTTTTGTACGTGGGTTATCAGTTTATTTCATTTAAATTTGATTGGTTAAAAAGAGCTGTAAATTACCTGATATTCAATACTATTTTCATAAGGTAATTGTGATTGATAGTTAAATATTATTCTATTTATTTTTTTTTCAGTTCCATAAGCAGATTCCATAGAAGCAAATTGTTCCCTTTTTTCATTCGACGCACTGCAAATGTGTATTTTTCTAAGCATACTTGGATACAGCCTGTTGCTAAAGCAAGAGCCAATTAGCGGATGTACCGAAACGAGGATAAGCGCTGTATGAAACCATTAATTGGATCCATCATGTATCACAGAACATGCTTTATTCATTCTTATTGTATTGTGCGCATTTATATCGCACACGCTAGAGTTTTTTTTCTTCTTCAT
>JXXA01013411.1:0-19019 GCA_000956255.1 Anopheles punctulatus
GTACAATGCATTCGCAGGATAAACGGAAACATGCTAATCAATCAATGCATTTTGCAAACGCTCGTGAACCGAGATCTCAACGTGGAAGCTCAGCGCGTCGGTTTCTATGTCAACGCTACATCGTGTATCCTGGCAAGGGCTCGTTGTGATTCGTACAATCCAATAACAGGCCAGTTACAACAACCGTTAAATGTTCCGGTAGGAACAACCGGCAGGACGGGCTTCAACTCATTGCAAATATCACCGACTGGCGATATTCGAATCATTTCCTTTCCGATGAAAGTTGCCGTAGGGGATGCATTCTGTTCATCGAGAACGTTACTGGATCAGTCCACATTCGGTAACTCCATTTGTTAGACAGTAAGTATTGGTTTCTTTATGTTTGTAATTCTCATTATATTTACAATATTTTCAAATTGTTTGAAAATTTCAACAATAAAGTAGTGTTTGCAACAATAACTTCTTTGTATTATAAGGCGATACGACCTACGGATTTAACGCTATTGCCATACAACAATTTTTGCTTTGCGCTAAATAGGCGAACACAGGAAAAATTAAACATTATTTAGTAGAGTAGGCAGTAGAGAGAACTAAACATTATTTCTAACTTGACTGAGCTTCATATTCCTACGGTAAGGGGTTAGAGAATTCACACCAGTTTAACCGCTATCATACTAAAACCAATACAAATTAAATTCGGGCTAGCTCAATGTTTTCCCTCTGCACTGCTAAAATAATTTGACCATCTCTCCCCCTTCCTTTAAACTAAACTCTTCACATTTTCTTACTAATGTTCCCGTTGTAAATGGCATTATATCACATTTAAAGGAATTTACTCAATTATTTATTTTCTTTTTCTGATTTGAATTGGCACGGTCTATCCGATCTGGTCAAAACCGGATAGTTGACGTCGTACTATACATTTATACCACTAGTTGCAGTTGCATCCGCAGGTGGCGCTAATAGTAAAAAATGATTGTTTTGATGATGATGACAGCTGAAACGAAATAAAAAAAATCAAAACATATTGACTCATCAGTGAAAGAACAGCGAAATCTCGCAAAAAGTTACCCAAATTTTATTTGTTTACGTGTTTCTGCAGCAAGCGCCCCTTTCTCCTTGTAAGGAACGGAAATCTTTAGCTACATGGACAAGCTAAATCCGTTTGGGGCGCTTCAGCGTTCGATCGAAGCATTAAAAACTACAGAATGTAGCGCAAAAGAAAAGGTCGCCCACTTCGGACAGATAAGTGAAACGATAATTAGCGCACGCCCCGGTACGTCCGTAGCCAGCTCGGAAATCTACTATGGTCACCTCAGTAATGCCATCGCCGTGTATATCCTCTTTTGCGAGGAATCCGACTCAAGCGTTCGTATGGCGGCGGAGGAAAATTTGTCTCGCATTGTGCGGCATTGCGAATCGACCGGAAACATCGTTCGCGTACAGCGCGATCTCTATCATGAAATAAAGAAGAACGGAAACGAGAGGTCCCTGCGCACTGTGCTTTCCATTTTCGCGCACTACTGCAATACCATAAGGAAACGCAAGGCTCACACCTACGCCCAGAACTTACTGCCATGTATCTATTCGATTTCCAAGCGCCGTGAGCCGGCGTTGCTGGAGAGTTTGTGTGCATTTACGGAGGTGTTTTGTGAGCAGCTGGAAGGTTACCTCACGGATGGGGAGGTGCTAAAGATGACCGAACTATTTCTGGAAGACGTGGGATCCGAATGTGCCACCAAACGACGCTGTGCTGCCAGAAATACCCTCTCATTCGTGCAGGGCTCCCGAAATCCGGCTTTCTATGCCAACAACGCGTTCAACCGGTGTATAGAACAGCTGCTAAAATGTGGCCCATTGCAACAGCAATCGAACACAGTACTGGGCGTGATGGGATGTTTTCGGGCCATTCTACCAATAGTACTGCACAATTGTAGCGTGGAAAAGTCTGTTGAAACGTTCGACTTGTGTTTGCATTTTCTGCGCGAAGGAACACATACCATTATCAACGCAACGCTCGAAGTTCTACTGGTTATTTTGGCCAATGTGCAGCCGGCTGTCCGAAAGGTGCTGCTTTCGGAACAGTGCGAACATCGGCGTATGCTTCTCAAGCGCAAAACGTTGAAAAATTCCATCTTCAAGATAAACCCTAGCGACAGTATGCTGTCGTCGCGCAAGTCCAGCACCGATGCGCGATCGGATCATCTGCTCCGACCAGGTTCGTTGCCACTGACATCGACGCCGACGAAATTCCCTCAACCAACTGACGATCGATCCTTAGCATCCGCTTCGGACATAGAGCTTGATTCGCTGAAGAGTATGGATCTTGATGCGGAAAGCAAGAATGCACCGGCGTTGCAACTGGAATGTTCCGGTATAACAGAAGTGGATTCCAGCGCTAGTTCGACATGTGCTGTACCCGGTGCCGCTGACACGCTTTCCCTAAAAAGCCAAAAATCAACCGATTCTATCGGCTCATTTCTGAACACGCTCCTTACAAGCTCCAATGCAGCCGAATCGGTAACAAAGTTTTTCCGCAAGTCCATCGATAAAACACTTCCGGATGGTGGTGAGGAGGACCGACTGTCGATGGATTCGATGGCCAGTAGTCACATATCCTCCAACGCCGACACAATCCGTGCTGAGCTGGATGTAACGTTGGAAATCGATCTTGATACGGAACCTGTGACCGTCGTACCGGCCGTTCCTATTCCTACACCAACTCCTTCACGGGGCACTCTTGACGTACCCACCAGCACGTCCATAATAGCCGAAGATGTTTCGGAAAATACCAAGGAAATTTTTATCGGTACCATACATGATCAGAATCTATTGGAGTTTACGGCACGACTTGTCTGTTCCAGGTTCCTACTGGCGGGAAGCAAACACACACTTATACCGGACTCGCTAGTGCGCGTTTCGGTCAAGAGTTTATCAATGCAGATTATCGCGGCGTGCGTGAGACTGAAACCGGAGCTGCTGTGTCTACCACTCGAGAAAGACACATTCCGTGAAGAATTTGCGGTAGTAGAAATTCTAAACCTTGAGGATGCCATCAACGATCTATCGCAAGAGGCGTCTCCGTGTGACGATCAACCAGATAATGCATCAGCGTCGACACCGCAGCAAGAAAATCCGCCCTCAGATCTGCTTGAAATGAAGGAAGATCACTTCGGTGAATGCACTAGTACGACATACTTCGAGTACTTCTCGCCGATGTCGCTCAGTCTCGATCAGGGTCTGAAATCAAAGTTGAAAGCGATTGAGGAAAATTTTTCCAGCGACAACAACGAAAAGCTGAGCCGCGATCTGGACGCTATCCTTTCACAATCGGAGCCAGGACCGGGTGCTAGCGTGACTGGTCTCGGGACGGGTGGATCCCGTCGACGGGAGCTGCTGGTTGTGCCGAAAGTGATAACGACGATAAAAAATGAACAACGAACCGGATCGCGGACGAACGGCGAGAGTGTCGATCAGGGTGAGAAATCCTACACGGCCATGTCTGTTTCGGATCGGAAAGAACCGGATGATGAGCAACAGCAGTTGCTGGCCGATGTGCTGCTGTTCTACGATAGCTGCGATCCGACTTTGCGCGGTACGGTACAACTGATAGTGGGCAATTTTTTGCGTGCCGCAATTGACAGGGCTGGAAGTTACGAAGAATTCATGTGCACTAAAGTACCAAACGTTACTGCTAAGACATTTCTAAACGAAAACAAATTGCTTCACGTCGTTGCGCAGGTGAGACAATTGTAGTAGAATTTTAATGTATTTCGTTTTTTTTTGTAAAAACCTTTTCCTAAACTATGTTTTTTTTTTCTTTTCAGGGACTCTCGGACGAAATTCATACCGTCGTAAATCAGGCTCTGTCGTCCGTCGAACTTTTCTTCAACATCTACTTCCAGAACATGCCCACCCGCAGAAACGATCCTAAGTCGCATGCTCCTATTCGAAAATCAAACATTCCTTTCCTTTGCTGCGATAAGAATATTTTTCTAGATGATTCCCTTTTGTCACACTCGCCACCAGACGCACTATACCACGTTATTGCAATTCTAGAGAAACTTTTCCTTATGTCACAAAACAAGTATTGGCTCGTGCAGTGTAAATTGTTGGACGTACTAGTTCAGCTCGATTTTGAATGCATCACAGCACATGGACAGCAAGGCGAGAATATGCGTGAGAAAGTACTCGATCAACTGTTCGCAGCTCTGGGCGATGCCGACAGCCGGGTTCGGAATCATGCCGGGGAACGCATGCTGCACTTTCTTGAGCGTGATTGCAGCGTACAGGATCAAATGGCTTCGGCGTTAGAGCAACAAACAGTTGTGGGCGATTTTGTGTACGAGTTTGTTCTCAGTACGTTCGCCTTTCCGTTCGATCGTCGGAATAGTCAAAACGCTATGCTGAGGCCCACTTACTCGTCGGCGAGCCGGGTATTGTATCGAGTTAGTAATATGCTGCTTAAAATTGGTGATAAAAATCTTCAGGTAAGCGGACCGTAAAACAGAACTGTAAACTAGAATATGCAATCATCAATGTTTTTCTGCATTTCAGTCGGGCATAATTCACTTTCTTCGTTTGTTCCTGGAAAAATACGATCCTTTTGAGTTTGTGGAACTGTGGATTGAGTACAATCTGCCAAACGTGCTGTTAAGTTTGCTGCTGGAAGTGAATGCTACTATTCTGGATCTTACGGTGCATGCAGATTTGCTGCGAATATGCTCCCAGCTAACTGCGGGTAAGTTGCCGGCTTGTATGCTAGATATTATCGTGCCTTTAGTTTTCTAATTTTCATATGTTATATCTCTTTTCAGTTGTACTATCCACCCGTCAGACGCACACTGCAGCCGACATAGATGCTATGAATAAGTTAATCATCCATCTGCTGAAGCTACTAAATATCTACCACCATCTGTATACTAACGTTGCACCGTTGGTTATGAACCGCAACCAGAAGACGGACATTTTCATGAACACCAAAGAACTGGCACAGATCAACTGTTTCGGTTACTTTGGTAGTGATCAGGTGTACATGCGGCTCTACCAACAGGTACGCAGCTCACTCGAGAGCTACCGTATCTCGATTAATGCCGAAGCGGGCAAGAAGCTGTTCGATTGTTTGCGCGCATCGGTTGAAGCGTTGTGGACACTGCTGGAAATGAAATCACTCTCAACTATGACGAATGGGATGAAGTTTGTTGAGGAGGTGCTTCGATATCTGCAGTCATTTCTTACCCTCGAACCGGAACATTGCATCCGCTGTACGCGATATTTATTGCGCTTCATATTTCATGCCAACTACGTTAACCGCACAGCGGAAGTGGCTTTCTTTCGACGCGCGTCAAATTCGGAGGACACAACCGGGATCGCGTCAGAAGAGTTCTTCCGTCGTTATTATGACTTTTGCAAAGCGAAAGCGAAACCAATCACGTCCGAGATCGGTGCGTTCGTGAAGTTGTTCGAACCGCTCGTGATCGCATGTCTGAAGATCTTCACGAAGGTACATTCGTCAGCTCAGGCGTACATTCTCGAGCTGCTTTGTCAATTGCTGGACTTTAGCATCAACTATCAACTGCTCGACGCGAACAGCCTGTTCGTGGAGTCGATCTTGAAACACATCGAGTTCATAGAACGCGGCACGCTAGACGACGCTGACCAGCTGATGCGTCAGGTGGTGCGGTTTCTTTTCCAGCTTTGCGGGCTGGTGCGCGATAAACCGCTGGTTACTGTGCCGAAAATTATAAACATCTGTGACAACCTGCTGGCTAATCACATGATCCGCAGGACGAGCATCGCTTCAGTGCAGGCGCTTACGCACGAACTGTTTTTACTCCGACTGAGCGGTACAAATTTCGCGGCGAAAGTGCTCGAAGTTGCTGAATGTAACACGCAGAAAGAGGTGGTGCTGAATATGTTGATTAAATTCCCGGACGAGCTCGACGTCTACCGAACCGTTCCGATGATTCTGTACAGCGAGCGATTTCACGGTGCTGGCGAAGAGAAAACACAGTCAGCCAATTGCGAGTCGGATGTTCTGGCCGCCCTACTGCAGGTGTTAGGAGAAGGAAGGTTATCGATCAAAAGCGATCATGATTGCGCCATCGTTTTGCGATTAATTGAATGCTTCGGGCGCAATCAACTGTTGGAGAGTAAAACGATGCTTCGGTTCGTGGAAATCTTTTATACTACGATCACAAACGAGACGCTGGAAACGCTGCAGAAAATAGTCTACGCGGGGCTGATCGTAGGACAAGTGTTTCAACAGACGGAGGAGTGTTATCTGCTGCACCATGTTGGTCTTTATCTTCACAAAACACAGAAAGGAAACGCCGAAGCTACGCCAGTGGAGGCGGAAAAGGACCACGTCAAAGATGACGATATGATGCAAATGGCAGCACAAAGCCTGTCTCGGATGATGATCAACTATTTACGCGAAGGTTTAAGTGCGCTGGAAGTGCTGAACCTCACGTTTAACATATCGCAAGAAAGCGTTCGATATACGTACCGCACCGTGAACCAATACATAACTACGTTGAATGATACAATTCGGTTTAGGGTGGTGAGTCGTGCGTTGGCCGAACAGATACCGCTCGAGCTTATCCGTTGGAGAGTGTTGCCCGTGCCATTGGTTCGGTGTTTAGGACAGATGCTTTTAAACCATGGTTTTGAAACGGAACTGATGCTCTCGTTGATCCGGAGCGATGCGTACAGTGTACGAAACGATCGCGCCGTCACCGTTCTGATGGAGGTGCTGTTGGAACGCAAACCAAATGAAGCGAAATGGACACGCGGTGAGGTGCAGGCGGTGCTGTCCGGTGAATTCCAGCTTCTCTCAGTACACTTCCAGCCGCTGCTGCTTTTTCACATCACGGACGATGAGTTTGCGAAACAGATCGTTCACGCGATCTTGAGCAATGCCGACGGCAAGCTTTCGTGTGTGCAGTGTACGTTGCTCGAGAAGGCTCCGCTCACGTCGCTCTCCCTAATGTGCAGCCGCCTGACGGATTTACTCGGTGCGGTCAACATTGTCACCTCGCGTCGAGCCGCACTCATCCTCGACCACAAGCTTGGCGCACTGGTGCAATTGGGTGCGGAAGGGTTAAAAGATAGCGCCGTGTTGCCGGTACTATCGGCGAACGATTTCCGGAGCCTCTATAGAACGTTTTCTGCGGAAAACAGGAGAAAGTTTCCCAAACTCTACAAAACTCTCACCCAGCTCCGGCAGTATTACGATGATATGCAGGAAGATGAAGAGTCGGTACGGTCCATACTGCCTACCATCGATGTACAAACACTGAAGGAGCTTTCAGTCGACGACGGATGGTTTGTGCAGCAAATTTCGTATCATTGCACCGACGCGTCGTACACGAAACCTAGGAACATTGCTAAAATGATGCTCGAGCTTAAATCAGAAAGTAAGCTGATCAATCTGCTTTCCCGTGGATCGTTCAATGGGCGGCTTTTGCGTGATATCGTGTCCGTGGCGTTCGAAAGCATGTTTCACGCGTTTCGCATCGACTGTGTGCAGTACAATCCTCACCTGAACTACCTGAAGGTGCATCCCATGCTGAAGGTGGCTCTGATCGTGTTGATGCGCAAATTGGGTGAAACGAAACCAGGTGATAGCACGAACAGCTCTGGGCTGGTGCAGTGTGTCGAATGTGTTATATGCTTCATGGAGTACCTGAACCGATTGGAGCATCTGTGTCTGTTCTACATCGACGGCAAGTTCATCGATCGCTTCGTGAAGGAGCATTTGCTTAAATCGAACTTTTTCGATACACTGTTAACATTCGGCAGCGTGTGCGCTAGGGCCTTGGAGCAGGAGAATCCACTAGAAAACGTGACACGCGTGGAGTTGTATCTGCGATGCATCGGTGCCATCTTGCAGCAACGCTACCTTTGGAATGAGTTAAATCAAAACGATCGCTACCGTGCGGATAGTGAGCAGTACATTACGATGCTTTACAAGCTGCTAGAGCGTTCTCTTATCGACGAAAAATTCTTCTCTGCGGGACGAAAGCTTCCTACGGTGTTTGAGAGCTTCGTTACGGATGGTGGGAACTCTATGGAGCTGTATCTTAAAGCAATCGTTGTTGCCGAATTTGCTGCTGATCCGAAGGCAATGGCAAACAATCTTACGATGGGTGATTCTATGATCTGCTTAATAGAATCCGTCGCCGTTTCGCTGTTGAAGCTCGATCGTTTCTATCCATACGCTTTGACACCGATCGAGTTGTACGAATGCTATACTTCGCTCGAGATGCTGGAAAATGGTGTGCCGAAGGTACCGACTGTTCCGATCGAGCATCTGTACGATGTTGAACTGTTAGAGATGTTTCTGAAAAGGTAAGCATTTTGATTTCATTCTTAGCAAAAATTTGCCAGCATTCTAAAACTAGGTTAAATGCCGTGCCAGCAGCACGAATATTTGTTTAAATAATTTTTTTTTTATACCAATTTTCAGAGTGAATGTGTTTGGGTTCTCCTCGCGGCAGCAGTTTGAAGAACTTTTTATGTCCCTCATGGTACTACTCAATCGCTCGGAAGATCCAATTTTCGTCAGCCTTTCGGAACAACGAGAAATAAAAAACATGTGCCTGCAGGCTGTGCTCACACTGCTGCTGTCATGCTATCGCTATCCGTGGATAGGGTTTCGGGAGGGGAAATTCCATCACACTACCCGCAATCCAAACATTAAATGTGATACCATTGGGTAAGGATTTGGCAATGCTTGCGACGAATCTCACAAAGAGGAAAGTTACAATTTTACTTTCTCTCCTCAGACTTAAAAAACTGCACAACGTGCAACTGTTCATCCCGTTGAGTAATGTTTTCTATCAACCCAATTTGGAACGACGTCTACTGATCTCTACTACGGACGATCTGTATTCCTTCGACGACAGTAGCGTCGGTACGGTGCGGTTCGATCAGCATCAGCTTTCGTTAGACTACTTCTGGGAGATCATTGAACGTGCGATCGATCAGGGCGGTGGTAGTAACGTGTCGATGACGGAATCGCTAGTCGTTCGTAATAAAAGTTATTTTGTGGATAAAGTTAACATCGATGCGACGAGCTCGATGCAGTTGGTCTACGATGTGCTGAAGCAACTGCTCGACGACGATCCGCCACTGGTGTTGCCACATTTAGTGAACTTCAGTGAAATAGTCGAAAATCGAGAGCAAATTTATTTGCTAAATCAATGTCTCCTGAAGCTGCGAGAACGCGTGCCGATGGAAGATACCCTGTCGCAGCAGGTACGCGGAGGATTTGCATTAAGTTTTATTTTCATCTAACTTTCAATCCCTTTCGTCATTCCGAACAGCACATTATTTATTTGCTATGCCGGTTTGCGGCACTGCTGGTTCCCGCAATGGCCGACCTTACGCACCTTTGCACCATCATTCCGACGTATCTGAAAAGTACACAACTGTACATTCGTAATGCGACCCTGCAAGGATTGCTGTGTCTGCTGGAGTGTCTTGTAAAAACGAACTCTGCCATCGGATCGCTGAACGACGAACTGCTGCTGTTGCGCAACGTGATCGTTAACTACATCGTGAAGCATGGTATTATTGAGGAGAGTTCCGGGGCTTTCAGTGATCTGCACACCAAGCTTGTCTGGACGTTGAATTTCTACCTAATCGAGCACACGTCTCGCTTCGTGCCGGAATGTAACCTGCTCTCGAATAGCATCATTTCTGCAAACAATATTCTCAAGCGGACAACCAATTTGGAAATCTATCTGTGCATTTTGAACGTGAGTAATTTAAGGCGTTTTTTTGTACTGTCACCTGAACCGTTGATTCTTAACCGCAAATATGTATCCTTCTCTTCATACAGGGACTGGAACGCTTAGTAATCAGTGATCGAGTCACTCGAACTCTCCACGAAAAGATTGAGAAACTTGCGATCGACCTCGTCAAGATAGACAACGAAATGTTCTCTCTGTCCGCGTTGAAACTGCTCGTCACCTGCATCTACCGCAGCTGTAACGAGCAGCTGGAAAGCACCGAACGCTGCAACGGTATCGTGCAGGACGAACCGGACATTATCGTGCAGCAGATCGATAAGATAGAGATCCTGTTTGCCAAAATTCGTACCACAACACCGCAGGGTGCGAAAGTGTTCGGCGACGTGTTGTGCCAGCTGATACGCGATCTGCTGCCGCCGAACGAGATACTCACGAAAGTATTCAAGGAGCTAATGCTGAACCAACCAAATCCGGACATTATTGCCAGCGTCACGTACCAGCTGTTCCGTTCGGCGATCGATGCATCGTACCTGGCGCTACTGCAGGAATGGTTGCTTTGTTCGCTGCCGAACTTTCTGTCCTTTCCGCAGGTGAACAAATCGGTATGGTGTTTGACGGTGATTTTTCTTTCCGCTTCACTGAATCAGCATCTAATCAAGCTGCTACCGGAGGTGCTCTCGTTGCCCTCTTACCAGCTGCTGAACGAACGCGAAATTAACAACTTTATCATCTCGGCCAAAGATTTTTACTCGCGCCTCGAACAAAACGGCAGCCAACGGGCAAAGTTTAGAGAAATATTCCGCCAGCATGATTCCTTCGTATTCCAAAGCCTCCTGAAGTGCTTGTAAACTTTGAGATAGTTACTGGAACGCTTTTCTTTCGACTATGAAAACTTACTACTAAAGTAGCGTGAAGTAGCATCAATCGCCTTCTAATGGAATGTGCAATTAAAAAAAAAACTATTCTATGTTATGCATTTGTGAAGTTTATTTGTGTTTTGTGTTACGTATTTATAGCGCATAGGCAAAACTATTAAAATCCTATGATAGTTTTGCTTTTTGTTATTGTGATAATACTGAAAATTAATTAAATAAAATTACTCTATAACAACTTTTTCGAAACTAACACATGTATATTTTATTGAATATTAGTTAAACGAATGTAACGAATGGAAAGATTACGTACTTTTTCGCTCCATTTGTAAATTATTCCAATGTATTACAATTGCAATAGTGTTATCTTTTCCAAAGTGTGTATGAAAATGTGAGAAATGTTATAAAGGTTCTTTTTATCTATTTTAACGAAAAGTACCAGGCGCCTCCATCTGCTTGCTGACGTTAATTGCCAAAAAGGCAATAGGAAAAGAATTTAGGAAATGCGCTATGTGTGTTTCCTTATTCTGTTTAATTTACTTTACATAGCTGATGATCCATATTTCTGCTTTACTAAGATATTGCTTTACTCCTAAGTGTATAAAAAGAGGATAAAATACTTTACGCACGTACTGCCCGATCGATTCCGCTTCAAATCTATCAGCTAGTCTTATCACATAGCCGGCACTTGATAAACGAAAAATCAAACTACAGCAGTTCTTTTCCGAGATAAGAACAGCTTGCTACATAATCAAAAGGTAATAAAACCAAATTTACCTACCATTAACTACCTCAATGATCTACCGTAGAAAGAATAAGACGGTTTACGAAAAGCTCGCTTACCTTCGTAGGACATAAGAGCTCTCGAAATGGTCCCAAGATCGATTAGTCTATTGTGGACGTTGTTTTATTCGGCGAAATAAAGCATCGACCGACGGTGTCAACGGTGCCTGCTGGTGAGCGATAAGCGCTAATGCCATTTCACGCACGATTGCTTACCCCAAACCCCGAACCGTAACCGAGATTTGTGGCGCTCGCTCTTATTCAACGGTGTTGTAGAAACGCCTATACGTGGTGGGTTCGCTGCTGGCAAGCGGTAAATCTAGCTGCTTACTGGAGCCGCCCAAGAGCGTTCCCAGTGTATCCCGCAGGTTGGAGCACATGAGCAGCAACACGTACAGTATGTTGAGCGCCCCGAGCGCCCGTAAAACGGTGGGAAATCCGATGATAGGGACCAGTTCACCGCCGACTATCGGTGCCAGGGAGTAGGCGACGCTAACAGCTATCTGTTGTATCGCATAAACGGCACCGTATCCATGCTCAGCACCTGATTCGTTCGGGCTTAGCTGGAGTTCGTGGTCCGGAGGGCTGCCCAACTGTGCATCGACCAGTGTGGCTAGCAGTGGCACTAAGGCCGCATCCACAACTCCTATTCCCAGGCCGAGCCCTAAATGAGGCAACAGAAGCCCAGCCACGGTGTTGGCCGACGGGATGAGAATGCACGAGCTGCCTACGAGCAGCAATGCCACGATGGCCACTCTAATTTGACCGAACCGGTAAGCTACCGAGCCGAAAAAATTCGTCCCCACCCAGTATCCGATCGAGTCCGGAATGAAAACGGTTCCGAGTTGCCATTTCTTCGGATGCAGCTGATTGATCATCCAGATAGGAAGACACGGCTCCAAGATGGCCATCGCGGAGGTCGAGATCCAGATGCCTCCCACAATGACCAGCACGAGTCGATTGCTGAGCAGCGGCCACCAGGTCGCTCTTTTGTCGTCCGTCGTCGTTGATGAATCGCGTGGCAACGGGTTCCGCCGACGGCACGCACCCATATCGAGCTGAAAGTACTGCAGCACCAGATTTCCCGCACACAATACGGCCAGCACGTGAAATGGGGCCGCCTTTCCGGCCACTTCGTACGCGATACCACCGAACGGATAGCCTACCAGCACACCCACGGCCATCGCTCCCAGCACCGTACCCATCACTTTCGATCGACGCTCCGGCTCCGGGTAGAGCTGAGCGACGAGGCTCATACCACACACACCAATGCAGGCCGACCCGACCCCATGGATGGCGCGGGCCACAAACAAGGACGAGTAGGACGTTCCGAAGCCAAAGATTAACGAAGCCAGCAGCAGGTTGATGGTGCCGAACGTGATCGGAAGACAGTAACCGAAGCGAGCCGTGCTGCTGCCTACGAGCGGGTTGGCAAACAGCTGCACCAGCGCCTTCACTCCCAGCAGTATTCCGATCGAACCGTTCTCTTCCTCAATCGTTGGCGAATGATCGATCGGTGTACGGGTTGGCTGCACAAAGACCACCGTTTCGCTAACAGCACCGATGAGTTTGGGCACGTAATGCAAGCTGAAGTTCTTGTAGATGACGCTGGCCGGTACGTTGGTGTGGAATTGAACCAAGTAGTCCGGCAGGATGGGAACTGTTGCACAAGAAAATTGTGAAAAAGAGCGCTGTTTAGTTGTTTTTTTTTTACAATTCGTTGCAATTAAATTTATAACAATGCAGCAGCTTTATTTAGTTTTATCGAAAAAAAATCTAGTAATACTTAAACTAATGGCCTTACCTATTACTGTGAGCAACATATTATCCAGAAATAGGGAAATGTACACTACCATCGCTACCACAGCGCGACTTTGGCGTTTATCCGTGCACTCTAGCGATAACATATTGTAAGGTTGTTTTTTTTTATAAATATAGTTTTTTATATCTATCTGCAGTTGTGTTCAGTTTTGCTGGAAACCACTCCACAATGTTAACTATAAACATTCACCGCACTTTTGGCACTTTAATCATCCGGTGCTTGAATCTTACCGATAAGATTTCTAACAAACGTATGGTTTATGATCGATGGTAACGTGTGTAGCAATCAGTGACGAGCTCGTTCAATCATTCACTACCGCGCAACAAGTGTGTGACCTATATCCTCGCTTAGCGTCGTCGTGACTGACTGACTGCTTGGCATGGACACCGTCACAGTGCGAGCAACTGGTAGGATTACTCTCACATTTCGAAACAATACACCGCGAACGATGGAGAGCATACTCTATTCGTGCGATGCACAGCGATGAGCGAGCCATGCGTGGAACTCATCGGTAACGATAGCAACGGCATCAATGTGTAACGCCGGAATGTGAACACTCACCCGGTACACTCCCATGCTGAGTTCCACTAGTGGAAAGCGATGGAGGCGCCCAGTGGATGGAGAAATTGATTAGATTTCATCAGACGATTCAATTTTTACACTCTGCTTATGATAGACGTCGATCAATTGTAGCGACTAATTTTAGTATCAACATAAGGTTAGAAAACTTTAACGAGAAAACAAAAACAACGGAGATTAAAAACTGTTGTGACTAAACACACATTTAGACGGGGATTCAAATTTATTCTTCGAGCTGATAACAAACAACATTACATGTTAATAAATTAAATAACAATATTGTTTTAGTCGTTTGGTAATAGATAGAAAAACCCTGATTTTCTATGAAACAACATAAAACCACTAATGCTATTTTAATCAATTTTAATATGTTTAAGATTGCCGATACATTTTTCGAATAATTTTGTAACGAAATTATGGAAAATTATCATGTTTATGAAAACGTTTCAGGAGCAAAAACTAGAATAAAGGATTAAATGAAATTTTAACGAATCTGTGAAAATATTTGGAGGATTTTTCAAAGTAATAATTTTTTAAAGTAAACGTTGAGATAAAAGTTTAAAGCAACTATTGGTTTTCTCATTATTCGAACTACTATAAATCCATTTTATGATATAATTTCACTCAATATACGGCCATACGACAGATGGACGCCGTGCACGCATTCGAACACGTATTCGACGCATTTTAGCCTGTTTCACACAATAACGGTGGTAGCCAATCTCGCAGAAAAACACAAAAATGGCCAATCCATTCAGGCACAGGTACACGTAGAACACGATACGCATGTTGAACAGAATAACCCTACGGGTCGGAGGTTCGTCGCGGAGCGTTTTGTTGCGATTCTGTGCGATTTGCAGCAGCATTCCCTTCTGGCGTATTAACGATAGCTGATGGTTGACGATTCCATTCTCGAGACAGTTCATCGTCAATCGTCGGATGGTGGGAAAGAGTGGTGAATTCTTGGGCAGCGCCATCGCAGTTAGATACTCTATAAACGGTTGCTGGATAAAATACACTTTGCTCTGCTTTCGCTGCTCATCGAAGTAGCGAGATCGAACCACTTCGATAAAATACTCAATGATGGGAACGGCCGATGTACGATTGTTCGCTACCTCCGGAATAATGCTTATGTTGGATGGGATCCATTGCACGTCGATTCGCGCCGCTATACGACCCCTCACATCACTCCCATTCCAAATCTTGCTCCGTATCGCATTGCCGAACGAAACGATCGCCTTCAGGTGCAGATCCGTCTCAACAAGCTCTTCCAGTGTTTGGATGTTCCGCAGCTTGTCGTCGTTTTGATTCAGCTGTATGATGGTGACGCCCTGCCATGCAGAGTACGCAACGATACTGTAAAACATGAGTCCCATCAACACCAACCGATGGCGGTAATCTCGGGGCAATGCTACACTAGATGAAAAAACGATCGCTAGCGTACGGAACGTTTCCTTCGCGTACGTAGCAATCGAAAACTCGCGACGCATCAACACCAACAGCAGCAATGGTAGCAACACAGCCAACGCCAAATTTGTAATGTACATGAGCACCGAAAAGGGGTGGAAAAACACCACCTTGTAGCGATCGCGGAAGTAGTTCATCGGTACGACGAAGATCAGTCGAATCGGGCAGAGGAAGTGCACATACTGCAGATTGCGCATCGGGTGCTGCATAATGGAGCGAGAGTTGGCCGCCAAGTCAATTGTGTTGCTCTCGAGCATTTCCAGCGTACCGCCGAGGCTACCATTCGACGAGATGAACCCGACCGACTCCTGGTAGTTGAGCTGGATATACTCGATGGTGAAGTTCATCCGCTCGCGCATTATTTCCACCATCTCACCATCGAGGTACTGATAGCTACAAATGTAAAATGCGTGGAACATGAAAAAAAAACATTGGAGAAGCCGTCTACTTCTAAGAATATTTAAATAAATTGATGGCAGTTTTCTACGCAGAGGTTTACTTGTAGATTTTTAACTGGAACCTTGTAATGTATTTTTTTTGTTTCTGGTTCATGTTATTTATATGTTTATCATAATTATATAAACTTGAAATTATTTTCTTCATTCTAGTTTTAAAAAAATCACCGATGAAATATTGTAAGTTCTTTTGATCTTCTTATATAGTTGTATATATTTTTATAATTAATATTGCTATTCACCGATTTATAAAGGACTGACCAACTAACTATGGTTGTTAGAATTAGTATAAAAACTCTCAAGATGGCAGTTGTGATCTCGTAAATTATTAATCTAGAAATAATTACTACTTAACTGATCAGGAAATCTACTTTTCCAAATTCAAACTGTTAAATATTGAATAAAGATCAACGATAAATGACGATAGTAGTGCAACAGTACAAAAATACAATCGTCACAAATTTAAGGTCGCCAAAGGCCGTTCCAACAAAGACCGATTATTTAAACGAAAGTTTAGCAAAGAGTCAAGGTGGGTCGATGTCATTATTCGTCGAATGTTAGCACAAAATAAAGCGTTTTTGACGGTATATTTTCCATCATTTACCATACTCTTAGTGTCTATTACTTAGGAAGCATTCCAGAGTTATCTTTTCCTATCTCTTCCTTATTTTCGGTACAACCAACAAAAGGCTGAAACAGAGTAGGACTAAAACACAGTTGGCAACTCTTTTAGACGGTTGTAGTTTTTCAGATATCATGCCAAACTGTGTTCTTTAAACAATATTTTATACTATTCACGTATGAAATGTGTTACACTGTCATATACCCACCGATGCAGCGTTCCATTGGCAAAGTACATCGCCTTTGACATCAGGTCAACATCGGTGATAGCCACCTTTAGCGGATACAGACGCAAATTTGTAATCCGTTCGCTAATGAAGCGACGGAGCTCTGGCTGAAATAGTTTGGCATCTTCCATCGTCCGCAGGGGATAGCAGAACATATTACGCTCATCGAACATAACGCCCGGTGGCGTCAAGTAAGGATTGAAGACGCAAATCAGTATCGTGCGGTAGTCAATGCGGCTGAGCACGAGCACATCCAGCATCTTGAACCGTGTCCAGGCGTTCCAAAACAGCACCATCATGTCGTACTTGGCGATACCGCGGATCAGCAGAATCACACGTGCAATCGGATTGCGGAACGCAATCGCCGGTAGGATCTGTTCCATTATCATCGACATGTTGGCTTCACAGTGAAACGCTTCCGACTGCGGGTACGGGTTGAGGTTGTATCCGTACATGGGATTTACTCGATCCCGCTCGACCGACTGGTGATATCTGCGCGGGAGACACATTGTTCGCGATGAGCGGGGTTCTTTTGTGCCTTTTGTACCATGTAGTGGCATTTTTCACTCACGCATTGACCGTGTAGAGCTTGTACGAAGCCTGCTGGCTGGACACACGATGGCACTTGATCGCTTCCACAATTGCATTGTCGGTCATTTCGTCTCCGATGATGGTCGTTAGCGTTTGATATCCCTCAAGAAAACTGCTCATCATGTCTTCATATATGAGAAACGCTGGCGAATAGCAACGGGTGCTGGTTGCTTTCACGACGATCTCGGCACTGGTGCGCTGCACTTCGAAGCACCGCAATAGAAACACAACCACCCAAAAGAAAATACTAACTCGCATCGCTAAAAGAAGCTTTCCCCTTTTCGAATGCAAACCGGCGCGAAAAATAAAACTAAGCCCAAACCGTTCGTTGTGCCTTATTTATATACAGCTTCATGCACGGCCGCTCGACCGGCTTGACCAATTGATTGTGATGCTAATCGGGGCTACAAAATGGGTGCAATCTGCTGTCACGCACGTCATTTCATCGCCATTGTGATGTGGTGTAAAATACAATTATGACCATGAATACTGCATGCAACAGGTAAACCGTGTTCCTGTGCGGTGGGACAATGTTGGTAAAATAAGTTAATCGGACTCGTGTTTAATGCTGATCCGATGATAAAAACCCTTTAGCTACCCGCTGGTTTGTGGTAGTTTATTAAGCTTGCGTCCGAAATTTGAGATTGAAATTTGACCCGAACAGTCCTGTTTCTTTCTCGTTAATAGATGAAAATAATCGTCATTGAATCATATTGTAGAATATATGTATATATTTTTGTATAATAATCTTCATTTCCGCTATAAAATATAAGAAAACAAAACAAAATTTACAACAATATCTGACAGGAGCATGCGTATGTTCATCATACATGTTAATATTTGCCTTCATTTCTTACCGGGACCTACAGAATCGTATGCAGGACTGGCGGGTGGTTGTGGTGATAAATTTGTAGCCCATTTTACGTTCGTTGTGTTTCATTCGCTGCCTACTCAAACGAGGTTAGAACATTCGGTACTGGTGGTTTACAACGTTTACCCTATTGTTGTATTAAACTTGACGTACTGCGTATCTCCTCCTTTTCCAGTCTACCACCAGGTTCGGCTTCGGTACGGAAAAAATAATTGCTGATACATATATTCAGACGGTTTGTGTGGATTTTCCATAATAGTATACACACTAATGTCAACATTGATATCTTATCACAAACGCACATCGATTAACACGTACACATGCAGTCCGTGCTGGCTATTATCATGCACACGGAAGCGTTTTCGCTGCGAAAACTGTTTTTATTCCTGCTAATGTATGAGCCTGTTTGTGTGTATGACAAAGAAAGAGCACATGATACAAACTCGGATCGTCACGATATGAAACGCTGTTCATACATCTCCTTTCATTATTACTATTATGCCATAAGTTTAGCTTTACAAAACGCTAAAATGCACCCATAATCATTGGTACGCTTAATGTTTCAGCATGAATAAGCTTACACTCCAACAGACACACACATAAACGGTCCATTTCAACAGTTAATTCATATCTTTATTCAATAATTATCTCACAACAAATCAGGTAATGTAGTACGAGTGTCGTAGTATAGTTTAAGTTGAGTAAGAGTTTAGCCACTTATAAATTTCTTACAATTTGCGTCAAATTCTTGTGTGCGAACCACACACACCTTCCCTTTTCCTCATCCTTAATGTAAGCTGTACTTCTGTTGTCTGATATTTCTTCGCCGACATTTTGAATAATTCAAGCAACCAATTGTTGCTCCATTCCCGCGAAACTGGCCAGCTTTGGAACCGTTCGCTTGGGTAGCAGAGACGAAAAGCGATTGATTGTGAACAGTGCTAGCTACTTTTCAAGGCGCATACGACTTATT
>JXXA01013412.1:0-15311 GCA_000956255.1 Anopheles punctulatus
TCTTATTCGGGCAGAAATCGTGATCGACGTAAGTGATTGTGGTTGCCGTGTCGTTGCCATGAGGGAGCATTGCAGCATATCCTGGAGCGTATGGCGAGAGAGATCAATGGTACCTTTCACCAGGCTACCTTGCGTTCGTACGTTCCACGTCGAACGTTCTGGAATTGGACATGACGCAAATTGGTTAATATTCACTTAATTTTATACCCTCTCCATTAAGAGCCGATCCATTCCGACGCAGCGTAGAATATATAGGGCTAATTCCAGCAATAAATAACAAAGTCCACAAAAGCTTCAATCACAATGGATGAAGATCGTAAGATTTCATCAATATTTTTGTGGTCGTATTTAATTTGTGTATAATTATTTATAAAAAAATAAATATTACTCGTCGGATTCGTCACAACCCTTACAACGTTGCTTTTTGTAACGCTATGCCAGCATGAGATCATTCGTAATTTTCGTTTGAATAGGTTCTCTGATTTGGCAATACGGCCAACCCGTCCCCCAGTAAGCACAAAAAGTGGTTCTCTGCTTTAACCATGATCCATGGCATGTTTCCACAACGTAACGTTGCTCGGTGCCACTTCAAATGATTTCGATTGTGCTCCAAACAAGATACCATTCCTCAAGTCATCGTGACGTTTGGCCTGGCGCGTGATAATCATAGCCTTCGTATTCACACCAAAATCCACGAACGAACGTACCGCTGTTCGCCACAGTGCCGCGAAGGAACTGTGATGAGCAGCGTAAACAAAACAAATATCAAAACAGCAGCGGGCAAGGATCAAACCGCTTGTTTTTAACCCCCTCCAGTTTCCGGGCAGTTAAGATCGGCCATCGGTCAAGATCAAGGTGAAACCAGCTGGCATGCCGTAGGTCGGTCTGCACCGAAGCCATGATCTTCAAGATCTCGTCCAACAAAACCGGTTACCGGAGTTGGGATGTTTTTGTTTCCAAACCGGTTCAATGATTTATTAGTCGTTGAAATAATCAAAATAGGTTTACAAATAAAAGTGATATCTGCACCATATTTCATTATAACCATTTTCAACCGTAAATGAAAATGAAAGTTTAAGTATTAATAATGTTTTTTTTCACTCCTTTACAGAAACTCATTTAACCACACGGGACCATGGATTGATGGATCGTTCCGTAGTAGCGTGGCCGTGTAGGAGTTGACATTCTTCTATCAACAGTCTCTCAATCAACGCAGGAGTAAATTCTCCATGCAGTAGGACGTTCTTGTTGGACACTCTCGACGCGCAGTGTACGGCAAGAAGCAAAAGAAATAAAAACCGAAACAAACTACACCCACCAGAAGGTCCGTGGTTGGCAAGATGAAAGACGTCGAGTTCCAAGACATCGAGTATGCGGTCAACGTACGCAAAAGTTTCCGTAAGTACATGCTGTCGGATGCACTTTGGCTGTGCGTCATTCGATGCACGCGTCTTGCACGCATTGTTGGTGCAACGGGAAAGTGCAGCAAACTGACGCACACGGGTATCCGCAATCTGGATATTGTAGACGGTGCCAGAAGGAAGTAGAACTAAGTACCAAGAACTTCGAACCGATCAGGAAGCAATGGCACCGGCCGAGGCTAACTAGTCGCGCGGCTGGAGATAGAAACGATGTAATTTTGTAATTAATTATTAGCACCCCTTGCCCATATGGCTCCCTGCCGATGGTGGTAGGAGGCAAAATCGGATTACCTAGATGCGGCTTTGTGCTGTGGGGTGATGGGTTTGCACTCGGTAATATTTTAATCCTAACGTGATAATAAACATTAGCTTAATCAACGTGTATGTATAAAAACACTTAAATCGAATGTGTAAAGTAATGTTAGAATTTCCCATCATTTGTTGTATTTGTAGTAAGAGAGATTCACATCATATACCTTCAGTGTGCCTTCTTTTGACAACAATGCCTTCCAGCAACTATTATCATCGCATTTGTCAGCTGTCAGTAGTGATGCGTTTATAATGCGCGCATCTGTCGAGTTCAATGTTAGTCTTGAAGTCACAAACATGATGGGAAAACATATCTTTGTCTAATCAAATCCATATTTAGCAGAAAAGTGAATTAACCTTTGGTTATGACAAAAAAGACGTTTGGATATGACAAAACTTAATATGTTAAAGGAGGCTAAGGGCACACATAACAACGATACGATAAACGAGCCAATTATGCTGCCGGCTTTTTGAAACCTAATCAGCAGACGGTTCTCAAACAAGTTTCATATGAAATTTCATCCTAGCTACCACATTGCATAACACATCGTTTGTTAAATTGCATCGTGTTTCTTCTTTCCAGTGGGCGAAAGACTCAAGCGAACGATCCTGAAGGGCGTCAGCGGTGTCTTCCGGCATGGACAATTAACGGCGATTATGGGGCCCTCCGGGGCAGGCAAAAGCAGTCTGCTGAACGCAATTTCTGGCTACAGGTAAGTGGATTGGCTACGCAGGTTGGCAAAGAAACACAACTCCCAGAGCCATGTGAGAATTATGCTGTCTTGTCTACTGCATCATTTGCTTGAAGTTGTCTCGCTCGAGGACGTAAATCCATCAAGCACCGTGTAGGAGTACTATGATCTGTGACTTCTCACAGGAGAGTCTCTTCAAACGTGCTAGCTAATTTTATACTCATTTGTTCCTGAAGCTTCCTGAATAGCGTCCTCTATACAATGTACTCCGTGCAACAAAGATTTACCTTTACACTTCACAAATGTCATTAGTAAGAATTTGCACTCAACGTGCGAGTTCAACGATTAGTTTTTCACTGCCCAAGTACAATCGTTCCTTTCGTCTAATGACACTTCATCGACACGTTTTTATCATTTAACTTAACCCGATTGCTCCCAGCGCAAATTTCTTGCACGGGTCAATAGTGTTGATCTCACGGCATACAATGTAAAGATGTTTGTAATTATCGCTTCTTTTAAATATAGTCTTTCGATTGCTTCTTTTAAAAATAGGCAAAAAGTTATTATTCAAAATAAGAAAAAGTATGTAGGTTAGAATGTAGAGACGCCTCGAAAATCGCACTATTCGTATGAATCAGTCTGGCTGCCTGTAATGCAAACGATCAAATGTTTACTTTTCTTCTGCTCCTCCATACCGCATCGGCTCGTCTCGCACAAATTGTAAAAATAAACCGAAAACCCGAACCTGCCTCAATCGCTCGCACTTGATGATTGATGAGAAGCACGTGCGCAGCCTACTTAGCGTGCAGAAAGAAGTTTCAAAGCAGTTCACAAAAATAGAACAACATTTGCATGACGTTCGGTGTCTAAAAGTGTTTGACATTCTAATAACTGCTTTGGTGCTTGATAATCCCATCTTATGACTAAAACCATACTTTTTTGCTGTGATCTTGTGCGCTACACAACGCTGGCAGAAAGCCAATCTGATGATATAATCTGCAAATGAATTGACTCTTAGCTTATAGCACTAGAGAAAACTAGACAATGTTACTTATGACCTTGTTAGGCTGTGTTGCCATCATTACTTGTCAATTCTTGAGCCAGTGTCATCTGTCTTTTACTGACAGCCGTCTAGTAACAACACGGTAATTGAATTATGTTTACCGGCAATTATCACCTAATAAAGCAATTACCGGTTATCGAATGCGCGGCCGTAGCATTATCCGCTAAATCTTCTATAATTAAAGCACCCACGAAGCCACGGGGTGATCTTGCACCTGCCTCGACGCATGCCCAGCATGCAAAGGGGCAGGTCATCGACCGGTGGGTCTGCGTGTCGATCGCGTTCGCAAGTGACCGATGCGGTAAACGGCAAACTGCATGCAACTGCTAGCACACCACGGCCATGTGCCAATGTGCCAAGTAACAACGCTCACGCATTTCGGTGTGTCTGTGCGACCCCACTGCCGACCAACGGCTTTCGGTGTATGCGTGGAGCATCACACTTCCCTTATGAAATGCATCTCCTCGCCCTGCAAGCGCCTGCCGCGGCGTTGCAAGGTTCTCCTTGTTCTTCTCGAAGGTGCTCCGCTAGCAATGGGTGCGCAACACAGCCGACAATTACCCGCCGGATCAATAAAGACCCCGCCCGGGAGGGGTTTCTTGTGCTGCTTGCGGAACGAAAACCGCCCCACGTGCATAAAGTATGAAGTAATGTAATGCTGACACCATGAGTTTTCGCATGAGGCTGCTGTAAACCCAATAATCAATACCCTCGTCGCAATCTAATTCGTGGTGCGGACTATTAACGATATCTGTTTGTGTTTACCCTGGACCGTTTTTCATGACGTTTACTTCCCGTTTTTAGTAGTAGCATATTTGACTGTACGTCATTGGCGTGTCAAAGCTGTCAAACGATTTTAGTTTCCCTCGGCGGGGGTTTATTGATGTGTCACTCGCAAACGTTTACTCACTCGTTCCGATAATAAAACCGTTCGATTTCTCCTGTTACGCATATCGCCCGCTATGAGTGTGTTGCCACATTGCGAATAATCATTTTAATCACATATCTTCAAATAGCGAGCGAGCGGACAAATGTGAAACTATTATTCTAGCCGCGTCTGGCCTTTTGTTAGTGCAACGCCGGTGATGACAAAGCTTCGGTGCAATTCCGCTGCACACTAGGTTGGATGAGCGCGACAGACAGCGATCGTAAAGCGGTTTGCTTGTGCCATTGGCAGAAACTTTGCCTCGCTCTGCACTGGCAGCCAGTGTCGGAACCGGAGTAACTGCCGGCTAGGGCTGTCCCTCGCTGGCGTACGGGGAAGGTGTGGGAGGGTACACATTAACATCTTTTTTACAACATGTCACACCGCACTAATCGCAGGCTATTTGTCATTTCGATGGTGGCGAAACGATTTTTTATGCTTTGATGCACACGCTAATTGCACCTGCCCTGGGTGGGGAATTGATTATAATGTTACATACGAAGCGGAGCGAAAAGTCAACATCGAAAACAAACATGGATATGGGGAATGGATAATGTGCAACGTGCGCGATCGAGTAGGTGTTTTAAGACGTACGAGCTGCAAAGCACTATTTATCCTTTGCGATCCGCTTTGGTGTGCTCCATATTGTGTGGTACAATCAGACTGCCGATTCATTTTGAAATTATAGGTCAAGGAAATATGAAAGTAACTTTCTATCATGCTATTGTCATCAAGGATTATTATATGCAGGCTCGCTTTTATCACATCCCAGCCTGTCCAGTTTGTTACCATCTGGTAATGTTAGCGCCAACGATATGAAGAAACGATCAATATCGGATCGCCCTTTCTTCCTTACGAACTATACAATTGGCTCACCGCTCTCTTCGCATTGTGTGTCGGTTTTTATCGTCCAATGTTTTGCGTGCAATACAAAGTAGCTGCAGCATGTTTAATTCATCGAACTAATTTATACAATTAACTAGGCTAAAGAATCAATTGGCCACGGTGCCGTTCTTGTGCCATATTTTAGCGGCACCGTGAACTGGGTCACTGCAGCGACACACGGAAGCTCCAGCACCCTGGTGACACAGACATGCACTCTCCGGATTCATTTTCACTTACTGTTTTGTTCTCCACAGAAAATCGGGCGTCCAGGGAACGATGCATCTGAACAAAAAAGCATCCTGCTACATCACGCAAGAAGATCACCACCAGCCAATGCTGTCGGTCGAGGAGTTGATGGGGCTTGCGTGTAAGCTGAAAATTAAGGAACAAACCGACTGCCAGGAAACGATCACCGAGGTACTGACGAGTCTGAACCTGAACCATCGGCGTAACGTGACGGCCGAGCGACTGAGCGGCGGTGAGCGGAAGCGTCTGTCGATCGCGCTGGAGATGGTTGCGAACCCGTCCATCTTCTTCCTGGACGAACCGACCAGCGGGTTGGACGAGGTGACGGCGGCGAATTGCGTACGGCTGCTGCGTGATCTAGCCCGCCAGGATCGTACGGTCGTTTGCACAATCCACCAGCCGTCGGCGAGCATTTTCGCGCTGTTCGACCACATTTATGTGATTGCCCGCGGTCAGTGCGTGTACCAGGGTAATCCGAAAGCGCTCGTACCATTTCTGGCCCACATGAACATCGAGTGCCCGCGGCACTACAATCCAGCTGACTTTAGTAAGTGTTGGGTGTTTTAATGCACCGTGTTTACCGAATTTTCACGTATAAACATTCTCGTGCTTGCAGTAATTGAAATCTGTGATAGCGACACCCAGGAACTCATTCCAACGCTTGCCAACGCGATGCAGAACGGAAAATTGATCTGCTCCGAGCTACAACTGACCGGTACTGGTGCAGCCGGTGCTGCCGGTTCCGGGCCCACCTCTATCTCATCCGACCAGGAACCGTCCTCACTTGAGCCTGTGGGAGAGTTCGTGCTGAAGCCGACCGTCACCACAATGATACTCGATCGGCAGGGACCGCATGTCAGCACTCTTGTGCAGAAGATGAAGCAGATTACCCGTTTCTTCCACAACCGCCACGCCGTGTCCGGGTTCGTCCAGTTCTGGGTGCTGTTCCGGTTGATGTGGACGAAAATCATACGCAACCGCACGGTGCTCTGGATTCAGCTCATACATCACATCGCGTGCGGAATTTTCATCGGTAAGAGGTGTTCACGTTACATTATTAATACAGTGATAGCTGAGAGTAAGTCTAAATACGTATTAGGAGAGTTGAACCTTGTTGATCTCCAAGTAGATATATTAATATATATAATATTAATATATTAATATCAGCAAAATATTATCTAATTTATTCTCTCGATAATCCGTTTTCTGTGTTTTTTTGCTTTAGGTCTTATATTTCTGAACGCCGCCAACGATGGTGCACGAATGTTTGACCACCTTAAGTTCTGCCTCGGAGTATGCTTTTTCTTCTGCTACACACAAGTTATGGTTCCCATTCTAAGCTGTAAGTTTTATCTTCCTTCAAAACGAGGAGGTTTCCTATCGTAACGATTTGTTTCGTTTACATTTTTCCAGATCCTCGAGAGGTGAAGCTAGTGAAAAAGGAATGCTTTAATCGCTGGTATGGGCTGTTTCCATACTATCTTGCCTTAACGCTGTCTCGGCTTCCGGTACAACTGCTGCTCAATATTGTGTTCACTATGCTGGTTTATTGGCTGTCCGGTTTGCCTCCAGAGCTCTTCCGCTATAGCTTGTTTGCGCTCGTTGGCATTATAGTGTCCCTGTGTGCCGAAGGCTTTGGTCTCATGATTGGTGCAACGTTCAATGTGATGGTAAGTCCTGAATATACCGAAAAAATGATAAAATCCAGGATTTACATTGTTCTCTGCGGTTTCAGAACGGTTCCGCCATCGGACCACTAACGATTGCGCCCTTCCTGGGGCTGGCCATATATGGATTCGATTTTGCGCCCCAAATTCCTGTGATCATGCAGTGGCTGATGCGTGTGTCCTTCATCCGGGGCGGCGTTGTATCGGTCGTGCTGGTCGTGTTCGGATACAATCGAGCCCGGTTGGAGTGCAATGAGATGTACTGCCATTTCGATGATCCCAAAGTGCTGCTGCACTACGTACGCATCGACAACACCACGCTGCTGTTCGAGCTCGGTATTCTCATCTCGATGACGCTCTTCTATCGACTGGTGTGTTATTTGAGCTTACGGCGACGTTTCTACAAGTGAGGAGCTTAATGAATCTTAGGGTAAAAAAAACAAAATAGATCTATTTTGTGTCCCATGCCTTTCGAATATACCCACTGACAAGAAATCATAATGTGATCCTGTCGATGACGCTAGTTCGCATCGAGAGTTTTAAGTTTAGTAGTCTCCCTCTCCTCATCTGTGTCTGGGTTTGTGCTGCAAAGTTTTGCGCCTGCTTTACGTTTCCTCAAGTGTCTCAAACAATGCTCTAACTGACAATAATCAAACAAGACTTGAGTTTTCAGCTCCGTATGGGTTAGTGTAACAGTCCTGAGTTTTTTTAGGTTATACTATCCATAGGGAAGGGTTTTACTGCTAGGATGAATCCAAAGTACTAATGACAGGATAGGTTCTCTCTAGGGTAGGTGGCGTTTTGAGTTATCGCTGTTGGATGACGTTTTTTTTTTTAATGTCGCATCATACCACGAATAGCTACCAAGCACAGAAAGCAATGCACCACAACATTCCCAGTAGTCGTTAGAAGGCAAGGAACAATGGAATCTTTTATTCGTCTTAGAAGTAGATTGGAATGTATACCTATGACAGAGAAACAGCATTACTCGTTCTTCATGTGTGTGTGCTATTTTGTTGTTTCAGTTTCTAGCGACAATATAGTCTTTAAGAAGTAATGTTAAGCGTTTGTGGATCAAATGGATAAAACTAGTGATGATTTTTTTATACGGAAACAATGGAAAATCTGTACTTACGATAACACGAAATTAATAAACGATCTCTGGATCGCCTGTTTTGAAGAATGGTAAATATATTGATTTATTTAGTAAAATGTAGTTGTTTACAAATAGGCTAAAAACTAGTATATGATACAAGAGTTATTATTTGTTAAGTAAGCATGATAGTAAACGATGATTTAGACGAATGGGGATTTAAAGCGTTTTAAATGATAACGCTTGAATAAATATACTGAAATATTTCAAATGCAAACTTTCGTGAAACGATTCAAACAAAACGCTTGAATTCAAATTTAGCGTTTCAATTTAGCTTTCATTTTTCATATATTTATTATTGCACGATATTAACATTATTTTGTGTATTGTAATTTAACTTAAATTGTTTACATTTTTTAAATAAACTATTTCTTTTAAAATCATAAATACTTGGTGCTACAAATGTAAGCAATAGCCCATTCTACCGCAGTTTATATCCATACTGTTGGATATAATTCAAATCATAAACCTCCTAGTGAAAACAACAGGATTAAAACACTCATTAGTGATGAAATTCATGTCCACTGTTTACGTGTCCGCGCATCAACCTAAACGCGACCGCTCAATGGTGTCGGCTTTAATGAAACCGTAAAAATCGACCATAACCGTGCGATGGGATCGCCGGGTGCAGAATACAAGCAATTTATTTGCCGTTAATCGTGTGCCCCAAGCGAATTCACTCACTTTTTATATAGTTCTCCCCTTACTGCTTCATTTACTGGTAGCCTGCAGTTGCCGCGCGATCCCTTGGATACCCATTTACAGCGAAATATTACGATCGTGGAACACACCGTATGATCTCAGCCAAATGGACCTGTCAGCTGAGAACATTACTCCGCCCGTCCGTTTGGCATCGGTACTGGTGTATGTTGGTGCATTACTCGTACTCGGTTTCGTTTTGGTCGTTCGTTCTGGACCAACGCCAATGTTTTTAAAATATTTTTGTACCAGCGTTGCATATTTTCGCAGATGACTTCCTTGCGCCCCCGGTGCTCGGGAACGCTCGGATGCTTCCACCGATGGCCCGATGCGACGGTGTGGGAGCGTTGTTTTGTTTTACTGTTGGAATAGTGCCTGTTTGCCAAAATTATTATTACCTTCGCCTGTGACAGCACTGCCACCTGGGAATATCTTAACGGAGAATATCCACGTCAGATGCTGTTTCGCTCCCCGGAACATCTCATTCAACTTTCGGGCAGATGCGCGTAGATTGTGAATTTGATTGGCGTGTGGGAATGCTGAAGGTCAAGCATGGGACGCGATCGTTTAATCAATTCCGCTTAACGGGTATGCCCCAGACGCTAAGACTCGAATGCACCGACACAGCGTGAGGTAAGAATTGGCAAGATTCTTTTTCAATTTTTCATACCACATGCTGTCCGAGATCAAAGAGCGAAATATCTTAATGGAACATTAATTTTCTCGTGCACTGAGTCATAAGGGAGCAGTGTGTGCCAACTAGGAGGAAATATTAGCAACATTACAGCGACCGACAATTGGACACGGCCCGTGCACTAGAAAACTCTTGCTGCAAATTAAGTTGATACTAACAGTTAAATGTCATCTGCCCTGGTACGCATTGTACGAAATAAATTGTCGTTCCCTCCTAGTCATCTCAGTTTTACTGGGACATTTAATTTTACGAGCATCCATCTGAGAAAGTGTCTCGAAATTAGTATTTGACAACTTACTATAATACACGAGTCAAATAGAGCAGAACAATTAAAAACTTTTTTATTAGAAGAAAAAAGCAAACATGCAGATTTGAACCTGCAATTAAGGACAATGGGAGAGCAAATCGAAAAACAGATAGTCTTTCGTGTTTTTTTTTTGGTTTACGAAACGAAGAGAGCTCACAAGCAATCACACGCCCGCAAAATATATTGATTTCCATAAATATGCCCTGTTGCCGGCAATGCCCAATAAATATGTCCCGACATCGTTGCGTGGTCATTGTACTCGAGAATCCAAGGTTTAAATACAGGCGCCGGCCATCCCTGAAAGCAAAACGCTGTTTGTAAACACACCATCGAGGAGACTGTTACACTACCCCCTACTGTAGGGGAAGTTCATCCCTTACTAGGTCACTATCAAGGCGGTGTTGTGTCGATCGTGAAACTCAAATGAATGAGGTTTAAACGACGGTACGGTTCGATTGTTTACTTGAGAGTAGGATCATGATCGGCTGCGGCACTTCACGCGCTACCTCTAAAGCCTGTTGTGATGTATTCGCCGTGGTTTAATCCATTCACACAGTGAAAATAAAATACGTTTCTCTGCACACCACGGTGCGCACGAATTATTTACGAAATTCCAATGCACACCACACCGTCCGCGAACCGCCTGCCGTGAATCATACTAAAAATATGAAAAGCGCGTGGGCACGATCGGAAAGTGCGTCCACTTTGGCGAGCGAAAGGCAACCGCATAAAAATGCGTCAACGAATCTGGTGTTGCAGCGCTCGCGGTAGGCGGTAGGCGGCGTGGTGGTGGTTTCGAATTTTCCGCCCCCACGGGATGCAGCATCCTCCTGTTTTGCAATCAACCAACAAATCCACACCCACTAAAGTCGACATCCATCGTCACCTACCGCGGGGGGTTGGTCGACGATGATGGCGGTGACATGACACGTTTGATGTTGAACAAACGGCAGTACCGCAGTTCGCCGCAGGAAAATCGGCTGTCCGAGTCGTTTTGGGGACCGGTCGGTTCATAAATTCATTTGCGAAATGAACGTACTTAACCTGAATGGGATTTTGTCTTCTTCTTTTGCTGCGATATGGAGAGCAGAGGAAAATGTAAGCGTGTAACTTGGCCCTCTGCGTTCCTTGGGGGTGTATTAGAAACTAGAGCGATCGGTCTGTTTCACGCTGATTTACATACATTTTCACGGTTGTCTGTCACATTGAATATACTGTAGCAATTCTCTATGCCGGGCTCGAGGAATTTATTTCTACCCGTGTTATTCATTACACATACTAATACTAAGAGATGGTTGCGATACAATTCTAAGTAATGTGGTCACCAAAAATGTTCTATATAATGGAAAAGTGTAAAAAATATAGAACTTAAAACTCTATCGTGTAGAATTATTGAGAAAAATCTACATGTAGTTTATCTTATTAATAAGTGATAACTCGTAATGGTAAACAAAACATTAATATACAAAATTAGATGAAATTATTTAAATTGGTTGTCTTTATTTCATTGGTTTATTTTTTTAAGTATTTAACTAGTAAAATCTTCAATAATCAACAAATCCAAATAATAGTTGTGCGTTTTGGGCACACATAAGTAAAAACTTCAGTGATTTTATCTAAAATCTATTTGTTACCATTGAAGGTTTTCAGATATAATAAAAGTTTGTTTTTTAATTCGAAAGCTGCAACCTTCCCAGCATCAATTAGCACAAATTAAATTTTTGCTCAAAATGAAGTTGAAGTTTTGGAAATTTCAAACTGCGTTTCCAGCGTCTGAGGGTATTACTGTGCAGCTCGCTCTAAAAATAGATTAAATTTCCCACTTCTGCGAAAATGGATAAAACGTTTTTTTTTCGTGGCGGAGATAAAAAAACAACCGTATATTTCCCACTAGACACCATCACACATAACGCAAACACTCCTTTACTCATCGAAACAATGCATCCCATTAGCTCGTACATTCCCAAATGCACTAGAAATGCACGTGAAACACTGCAGCTGCAGCTGGAATGCAATTTCCCCGGCAAGGATGCTGTGGTGGGTGCAGCGTGCGAGTGAAACTATTTGACCTCCAGCAGCGCGTCCAGGAGTTGCTCCAGGTGCGAACGGTAAACACGCTGGCCGAATGCTGCCTCGCAAACCGTTTTGTCCACCGTGACGTCACGCGCGTGTGTGCGTTCTGCGCACGCAAGGACATTCGGTGCCGGTGTGCGGGAGGAAAAAGGTGGCTCCATCGTGCTTCGTCTGTGTGTGAGTGAGTTAAGGAATGAAAGAGATAGGTAACATAAACATCACAATGGCAGGAAAGGTTTGCTCTCCGTCGTCACGAAAACTCTCGTCATAGTTTTCACCATTTCTCTCTGGTGAAGCCTACTGAGGATCTCCCCACTAACGCTTGTTCGTTGGGTGACCGAGTGTGTGTGTGTGTGTTTAAATTCGAAAGAGTCCTGGGGAGCTAACGACATCGTCCTGGTAGAGTGTGTTCTCCAAAACGCGACGACAGTCGAAGGCTGTGCGTGGTTCGGTTTGCTTCGCTGCTCGTTATTTGCCCACTTCCGGCGGTTGCATGGTTGCTGGCTCGTCTTGAAGGGGTGCAATTAAGTCTTTTGTGCGCTGGTGGGTGTTTTCTACAGGTTAGGAAACAGTTTTGCAGTGTGTTTGGTGTACTAATACATCTCATATCAAGTGTTTCATGTACTTAGAAGGCCTTTTTACTCCGAAAGACGGGAGCCTTTCTTTACGCAGTGTAGAACAAATAATAGTTTCGGTATATTTTGCTGAATTTAAACAGTGTAAAGTGTAGTAATTTCCCTACCAAAGTCCTATCTCGAGCATTACGACTGCTTTTCGATCCGCTCGACAAGGATGAAAATCATTATCCTGGTCGTTAGCTGCCTCAAACAGCGCACCAATACACCCTCACCAGCGGCACTGTCTCCACGCAGTGTTCGAGCGAGGCAGAATCGATACTGGTTCCCCGTTTTCCGCTCAACACCACGCACACGCACACACTCTGGCTGCTGCGGGGGAGAAATGGTGGCCCACCGTGAAGCGTCGTGTATCCCTCGCCAATTTGTTCCGACGAGAGTGCGCACGGGTGAGAAACGGAGACCGCGGGAGACCGAAACAAACCCTCTGCGTGTGTACTTACTGATGCTGGTTTGGTGCTTTTGTTGGGAAATTCTCTCATCCTTGCAACGCAACGCTAACGGAGAAACAGGAGAAGATTGATGGCTGCAGAAGGATAAGAGGGAGAAAAAAAAAGGTTTGCACATCGGCATTGTTGACAGTCGCATCTCACGCCAGTGAGCGTCTCACAGTGAGCCAGTGAGTGTGGGACGTGAGAAGCATTACGTGCCGTTCGAGCTCACTGAAGTGTTTGGTGTGATGTATATTTCGGCACAGAAAACAACCTAATTTTGTTGATGTGTGAGTTTGTGTGTTTTTTTTCTTCTCTATCGCAGTGTATCGTTGATGACTCGACACTTCATTCTGAACGATTTGCTTCCTCGTTCGTTGCCACGATTAATGAGTCGACATTCCGTCACACGTAACGCAGCGTGGGGAAAAAAACGGAACAAATGCCGCAACGGTCGTTGAGAAAAGCAATGTAGCTAAAGGTGTGGATATTTACGCCACCGAGTGGACGTTCGTTTGTTACGTGCGGTATCGGTTTGTGTAGAGAGCTTGTTCATTTTGTTATTATTCCTTTGCACGACGAACGTCAATGATTAGTCGGAGTATACGTCATTTTGCGTTGACGTATGAAAAATCACTTGGTGTCACTCAAATCTAACATTACGGGACGAATGTCGTAGCGCAAGGAAGCAAAGAAAACTCTTTCAAAATATGCTAGGAGGTTAGAAAATTAAAAAAATGCTTTAAATAAGATTCAGCATAACGTAGCACTTTAATTTGAACATAAAACTAGATTAATCTAACTAAAACTCCACTGTAACTTAACACCACATGAAATCCATCGGTGAACATAATCAACTTTGAGTGTTATTTTCGACGAAACATGTCCAACTAAGCTGATTTCTACGAACAGGCTGCTAAACGATTTAATAGGTCATTAAAAACGGAAAACCAAACATCAACCACCAAACGTGATGTGCCAAATCGTGCTTCCCTATCTCTCGTCTAACCCCTTAGAACATTAAAGTAATGCTCCCCTGAGTTATACCGATTTGTTTTCCGCTCGTCTAACCGTTTCTCTGCATTCTCTGATAGGTTTTTTTTTGCTGTTGTAATGAACAACATTGTGTTTTTTTTTCTTTATCGTACCGCTTACTCGGAAAAGCGGACGGCTGGTGGCGCAACGCGATGAAAGACGGACTGGCCGTCCCATCGGCGAGCACTAACACTCTCTCGCGTTTCGCTCTTGCATGGCCCTGCAGGAGAGCAAACCGCTTTTCACTTCGCTCAAACACCGCGCCGTACAATGAACGATGAAACATGCGAAATTCGGTCGGAAGATTATAAATAACAAACTAATGCTTCTCGGTTCGGGTTCGGGGTTCTCGGGGGTCGGGGCTATTTTCCGGGTTGATCGGGTGAGGTGCCGAGGGAGGGAAGGGGTAGGTATGTTTTCGATAAACTCTCCCTCCCCTTGCTCTCGTCGGTCGATACAAGAAACGCTCTGTTTGACACCCCCAAAAAAAGGGGTTAAAGGATGTTTTGACAAAAGAAAGAGGTATAAAAAACATGCATACAACAGTTTTCCCCTCTTCGCAAGGATCTGAAGGGGTGCAGTAAGGTGCGGACAGTTGACAGTTCCCATTTTCGGTGTGCTCTTTGCACTTGGAATGCGTTTGACACATTCCGCTCACGCATACTAATGGGAGAGGGAACGCTATATGCTGGTGCCGGGAGATTATTTTTTTTCTCATTACGCCGCTTGCTTCGTTCGCGATGTTCCCGCTGAAATTTTCAAAATTATAACCCACGCCGTTACCGGTGACGACGGCACAGCGTGACAAACAGCACATAGTGCTCTCGCGGATTTGATCGAAGGAACACGGGTGTTTCAAACGCAAACGCTGCGCTGTGATTGTGCGGAAGCGTTTCAGCATGCAGCCGATTCCGCGCGTGTTTGATTCTATGATCGGCGGTAATAGTTAAATAAAATTACGAATTAAATCGAACAAAGGTAGTGCTATAATATATTATTTGAAAAAAGTACATTTTGAAACACTCAGAAATTGTTAAAAAAAATCCTTATCGCATCGGTTCATATTCTCCGCTCAC
>JXXA01013416.1:0-19964 GCA_000956255.1 Anopheles punctulatus
CAGCACTTCAAATAATTGTGTGATTTAAAAAAAAATGTTTAGAGAAACAGAAAAGACAAGGAATGACTCCTTAAGAGTTCTCAGGTAACATTTCACAGGAATTGAATTTGTAAGAACATAACGTAAAAAGATTTCCCTTGTAGCCCATTCCCATGCTCGCTTGCTGAAAGAAATCCATCAGCACAGAAAATCGAAGTAATAGCGGCTCCTAAACGCCGATGTTTCCTTGTTTCACCCACCCCAGTGTTGATTTTCCAAACAATCGAATATTAATAAACGGAAGAGCGATGGTATACGGCGTTCTTATGCTCCACCCATTATTACAACCGTTAGCATCATCCCCACAGGGCCCACAGTGTCGTTACCCTAAGCTTCCCGGGGAAGCTCGCGAACACGAATTCCAGCACGGACGACGGGCGCTATTAAAACTGACTGTCATTAAAAGTTTGCAGCATCAAAGTGACCGCACACGGCTGGGCCCGTCCCGGGCTTGCGATCGAACCGTCGACCCATCCGCCCAGCAGCGGGCTGGAGTTTGTTATTCATTGGGCAAATGTTTAAGCTTAATAGCTTCACCGTTCACTGAATTGCTTTTCCATAATGGGGGCTCCTCCTCCGCGATTTCCATCGATGAATCGGCGACGTCGATGGAAGCCGATCGGGTGTCCCTTGGGACCGGGCGCGCATTGCGAAGGCGAAAGAAAACTAAGTTCCTTTCAGCACGAGGAGCACCAGCAGCATAACTTTAAATCGACCGAAGAGCGAGAATGCGAACGGTGAAACTTTTGCACCAAAAGCAAACGACGCATGGCGCATGGGGCCGTCGTTTATTTGTGCATGTTTGGTGCCGTTTTTCGATCTACTCCGCCCGGATCATTTCACTCGGAATTGTTTTCGTAACATTTCCATACTCGCGCCGGTGATGATGACTGGACGCTGAAGTATCACAATGGCCGTGCGAGCATTCAATCGACCATGGCAGGACACCAGCAAAAAAAAAATGGCTTCTCGGTACGATTACTGCTCGTCCTTCTGCTCCGTGGGCACGCTTTCCAATTTGGTTTAATTCTCTGCCGACATTTTTCCTTCACGGAAGCTTATTTTCGTGGGGAAAATTTAATATCATCACACGGAACAAAGTGCGTGTTATTGATTTAGAGCCAGTACAGCATTCTGGGTAATATAAATTTAAATTTATTTTTATTCTTTGCTTAAAGAATTTATTTTCATCTGAGCTCCGTCGAACGCAGTAGTGTCGGGAGTTATTTAACAAAAATTAAAGATTCACCACATTTTTCAAATAGTAGGCTTTGTTCCCAAAATTATCCCGAAGCCAAACAAACTTCACCGAAATGACCTGACATGTGTGTGCGTGTGTGCGTATTTGCGAAACTCATGAGCGGGAACCGTGAAATTCTGCATGATATTTTCGCTCGGCAAACATTTGGAGCTGCCCTGTCCAGGACCAGGCTTTATTTATCTTCGCGCAGGACACTGGCCAAACAAAACAGCGAACCGTCCTTTCTGGATGCAGCGCAGGATGAAAATAATGTTTGTCTTTGCACCGCCCCGCGTCCGCCCTTGGTTTCCAACCACTCTCAACCAGGCAGCTCTGCTGGTGGTTGTGGGCGAGGCGGGAAGCGATTTTTCATTTTGCTCGGCGATGAAGGAAGCAATAAAAGTGGCCGATGGCTTCGTCCCTGCGCCAGTAAATATTGTGTTTATTTTTCGCTGCCTCCTCTTTTGGGTTCGTGTCGCGCCTATCTGACTGGGCTATCCGGTGTCTTCCGGTCAGTGGGCCAGAGTTGGTAGCGCCGGTGGACGGAGGTCCGTGATGCTGCAGCAATCGTGTCACCGAGTAAATAGAAGCGCAATGGATGCGATTATATTGATGTAATCTTAATTCGTTCTAATGGGATTTTATTCCATGTAACTATGGAAGAATTTTCCGGCAAAAAGAAGAAAGAAAAGAAACGATATCGTCTTCCGATTATGGATTAAAAGCTTTGATGCGCACTTTATCAGCCCGAAAGTATGCAATCGGTGTGGTATAAAAAATGCTCTTAAAATGGGTTTTTTACGTTTTATGAAACCGTTCAAGAAAAGACACACCGTACGTGCGACTTAAACGGCATGCGAGCAAACATCCCCCACAGTCAACGATGACCTTTTTTTCCTACGCCGTCCGTAACGTGCAACATGAAGATAAACATTACAAAGGTTGAATGATGTCCTTTTCTCCGCTCGAACGGGGAGGGGAGAAATAACATCTACCTTGCCCTTTACGCGTTTCAGTCACGTTCAAATCGAGCCAAAGGCTCGCTAAATGCCATTTGCGCCCACGCTCCTAGACAGCTCGATGGTCTAGAGATGATATTAATAATTGGGCGGTATTTAAAATAAGAGCATCATCAGCCACCTGGTACTTTTGAGGTGGCAAAAAACGAAACGCTTCGATCCATTCTATTTCATCGGGCTCGAAATATAAGCGCCATCTGGTTGAAGATCCCTTCGAAGGATGTTTGCAAGCACTTGCTGCTAGCATTCTCCCGAGCATAAGTACCGATCGGCTGATGGGCGACCAACTCGCTGCCGAAAGTTGATGGGACTTGACTTGGTGTTTTTTTTTCTTCAACCAACGTCTCTGGGTCATACAAACGGATCAGGATTATGCTAATGTTTGCCGAAGGTGGCTTATCGACGACGAAAACGAGGACAACGGTGCGCGCAAGCTTCTTTTCGATGAATTATGGTACCTGCACCGGGTCCGGTTCGGAACGTTCGATGAGCATTCGACATCGCCGTGGAAAAATCACTTTCCTATCGAACGAGTTTCGATAGGTTCGTACGCAGGGTAATATCGCTCGACTCGGGTGCGGTGCGTAGGAATAGCACCGTTGAAGGGAATAGCATGAATTATTCACGATCTGGTGAAATTTGAAATATTGCGATTGGTTCTCGGTTCGACATGGAAGAAGGAACCTTGTTTGGGTTGTGACTGAATTATTTAATAATCGCAATGAAATAGTCTGTCAGAGTTGTTGCACTGATTGGGTAAAACAAATATTTTTATTAATTGGAACAACATGCTGCATTGCATTAAAGTTCGCGGTTTACATAATTTGGGATATTCATTTTAAATTATGCATGAAAACATGTATGCATTGTTCAAACTGGTTTAGTCAATTAGAAAATGTATTTGAAGTCTTGAAAAAATAAAAGTTTAATTGGATGTCGAGCAGATAGCATAACTCTAGGCTCATTTACATTTCTTTCCTCAATGTATCCAATCTTTCAACTGCTTTAAAATTGTGCGATGAGCACGACCTTTTCCGTTGCTTACACCCAAAAAAGCATTCCTCCTACCGATCGACACCAAATATATCCTAATGATTAACTTGTTTTTCTTCGCCCTTCGAGGCACACCAATCAGCGAGGCATTATAGAGAAATTCATTTCGAATTCAATTGCCTCGCTGGTGCCTGTTTGCGGCAGCAATCGTTACTAGCTTGTGCTGCACGAGACGACGCTCGTTTCGGTGCGGAACGGTCCATAAAACAATTACTCTATCCTACCAGCTGCCACTCAGGATCGGTGCGATACGGAACAATTGCAGGTCCGAGGGTCCGGTGACCACTGCGATTGGCCGTATCGTTTAACAATTGATTTACTTCTGGTCTGAAAGTAACGAGCAGCACCGCTCGAATGGGACGGGGTTAAAAGTTGTGCAATATATACAAGCCTGTGTCCTGTAAACAGCGGACGTCCGGTGCACACACGTGGGTCCACTTTCACGTACAATTGAGCAAAACGGCTTCGAATGTTTACGACCGGTTCGGTAGGGTTATGTTCCCAGCCCGGCCGGGATCCTAGGTTGATGGATAGAGCGATGGTAACGTAATAATACGCCCGTTTTGAAACAATTGCTGGAAGTTAATCAAAACCGTCATCTACAGTGCCGCTCGACTTTTTTACGATTCGCTCTGATAGTTTTGGCGAACTTTGCGCACCGAAAGTCCGACGGCTTCTAAGTCGGGCACCTTCTGAAGTTGCTCCTCCAAACACACCACAACCCACCGCGTGATAGTGCACGAGATGTTCCTCGATTTCGAGCGCAACTTTTCCCAAACACATGATGTATTAGGGGTTTGTAAAATTCATAACGATAGTTTGCCTGCAACGGAACAGCGACGTTCGCTACGCTGATGAACCATGAATGCTTAATTTCCAAGAAGGAGGAAAACCACCAACAACGGATCCTTGATCGGAATTGGGAAATATTCCTCGTACCCGTGTCGCTGGATCCATCCTCACGCGATCAACCGCCGTTTCGGGCGGGAAATTTGATACGAAACGAAGCCCTGTTTCCCTTCCTTTCCCCTCCCTAAATCCTCCCGAAACGGTGGCAGAAGTTGTCAAAGTTATGTCAATGGTTTGGGAACCCGCGTGAGGCAGGTGGTTTATCGGAGCGTTTCGTTAAGCTCTGCCTCTCCGTAAGTGTATGTGCAACGACAATGGCCGTGTCCTTCCATGAAGATGTACAATTTTGCGCATCATTAGAGAATCATAAGCAGTGTCAGCTCATGTTTGTGGTTTGGGTTTACACGGTTTGCGACTCGGGCGCGCAGAGCTTGTTGCAACGTACCGCGAGGCCGTCCTGGGGCCGGTTGGGAGCGAGGGATGTGGACGAGTTTTGCGACGGAAATAATGACACGGCGCGAGTTTGGACAGCTTTTCGTATCGACCGTAAGAATGGGTGGTGTCAGCCGAATGGGCGCTAATTCCGTCACTACGCGAGGCGCTTGGGGGCTTGTTTCAGGTGCCATACAAATTTGTACGTTCTACAACAGCGGAGAGCTGTTGTATTTTAGCGAATGTCAACGAATTCGAAACATCAACATGATGATAATGACATGATTGTCAGGTTGGAAAGAAAAATCCATTTAATATTCTTATAAAATTGTTAAAAGGTGTGAGTATTTGTTTCTGTTAGTAAGCAAATTTTATACATAGTAATTAACTCGAAGGTTTGTTAGAGAATTTAATACGATAATTTAAAACGAAACAAAATAACTGCATCTCATAAATTTAACTGAAGTTTTTCATCATGTTAGTTCTTAATATTGGCTACTAAGACGTTAGTATTTTGTAACTATTTAGCCTTTTTTGTGAGCCAATTGAGCTCGAAAAAAAAGGATTCTAAGTTAAAGCTTTACGTTTTATTAATAGTATGCTTCTTTATGGAGCTAAAGATCGGTAAAAGAAATACAATTTAGCTTACTTTTTTTTCTATGCCCTAAATTTATCATAAATTACTATTAATTTTTTGTGGAGTCAGTTTGAAAGAAGAGCATAATGCGTACCCCCGTTTTGCCTACGTTTAGGTCCAAACACCATTAGTGATTTATGTGTTGAAAAATCGAACTACATTAAAGTTTATGGTAGTAATTGAACCATTATATTTTAAATAAAAAATAGTTTTCCTTTCGCCTTTGACCGCTAACCTGACGGCAAATACAAGAAGCAAGACGATCGCACAACCTTTGGAGCACTTCGTCTAATTTTATTATGAAAGATAATTTCTATCATTTCTAGTACCACCTTTGTTACGTCCTTCTGTAAAATTGTTTAGAGCGTTTTTATGTTCTTTCTTGCCGTTTTGACTAAAGTCTTCCTGCATCGCCACTTAAATACCTAACGTCTTAATTATCACTTTCAACGTACCGAAACAGGGCGAAAAAAAGAGAATGCATCAATCGGCCAAGATAGTAATTGAATAATCAATGCCGATAATTTCCTCAACCAGCTAATTGGTCCGCAAATGACAATAATCATCCATGCCGGGTCGCAGGGACGCGCGATTGCAGGCGAGGGCCGATAAGTGCACGGTCTTTAATGAGATTTTATCGATAGGTCGGTGCGTCGCGCGAAGGCGAGAAGCAAGAGATGACTGATTGCGCCGCCGCTCACGCAGAGGCCGGTGCTGAAAGTGGCCTTTTGTTTAGAAGTGGCGCTCCACACGGTCCCCGGGTCACATCGGCAGCGGGTAATTTATTCATGAACAAACCGTGCCCGATGATGCGCACAATGTCCCTCCTCGTCTTGTCGACCGAGAAAGATCGAGCACCGGAGAAGTCTGAGGACGTGCAGCCAATTTCAGCATCCATCGGCTTTTGCTAAGGCTCGTTCTTTTCGCTTTGACATCGTGGCGCTGCCGTTGCTGCGATCCTGTAAGGACAAACTATTTTTATCGCTGGCACGCGGGTGCCCTTGGCTTTCGGTGTACTTTCTTGGGACGATTCTTGCATGGACAGTCTTTTCTTAGCTTGTTATGATTCAATTATGCTTGCTCGAATTAGATTGTGAGAAAGTTGCAGTGGCCGGTTAGAAACGGCTGCCGGGACATTATGATGCATATTTTATTAATCGCACAATAATGCACAAAGCATTGGTGTGGAACTTTTTCATAGCAGCGAAGTGCATCGGTGAGATGCTTTATTCAGCTGCAGACCTATATTCGAGCGAAGCTGTACATCGGTGTCACTCTAATTGCATCGGTGCTTTCAGAGGATCCAGCGGCATGACGCCGGGCGCTTTGAGCATGACACCGAGTTAGTGTATGTCTTAAATTCTTTGAGAAAACGTCAAGATGGAGCAAAATTAGTTGCTGCCTCACGCCACGAACAGCGCAAAAGCGCTAGATAGTTTCGGTGCAACCAGCAAGGAAACAGCTGCATCATCGTAGGCTTTGCTGTTGAGCATGGTTTTATTAAATTTGTGCGCTTTCAGAGCATCCTTCCTACCTCTTTCCGGCGCCGGTAAAGCCGTCACTCACTGCAGCAGCTTTAAAGGAACTGTAACATATTTCTCACGGTCCTTTCGGGCAATGTTTCGAGTGATTTGAACATTCGCTGCCACCGAACGTATCAGCTTTATATGAAGCTATTCCGCCCAAATATTCGCCGAACGCCGTTTTCGCCCGAAGCTATAGCGAATAGAATTATGGCCCACATGAGCTTATTTATAGAAGAGCATATTTTATGTACCTGTATAACCCGCCGCCATCAGCACAATTCGTTTTCGTTACGTCAATAAGGATGTTGAGCGCTGGGCGCATGCCATGCCGTAATGAATCGTGCACCATCAACATCAGTTTGATCGATTAGGACACGGAACCTGGTACCTTCTTTTTCGCGGGAAAGGCACACATGGGACCGATCGTATCGCATCGAAGCGAATAAATTTGGGTGCCATGCGTACATCAATAACGGCTAAGAGATCTGCAGCGCCGACCACAGCCGGCAGAAGATGAATGATTTTATTAACAACCGTGTCAGGACTAATCATGCAATGAGATCGATTTGAGGGCACAGTGTTGGGCTCAATTTGTGTGGTCATTTGGGCTCGCTGATCGTTTCACTACTATCGTGAACAAATATCTTCTCAATTTTCAGCCCAACGATGTGCAATGCGCATAACACCAATCCATTTTAAATTAATTTATGTTACTTTTTTGCATTTTAATATTGATAGAAATATCGTTATAAATTATATGTAATGTACACGATTCTTCATGGAAAAAATGCATTCAATTAACAAGGAAATGTATTCTTTATGAAAATGATATTAGTAAAACAGCAACGAGTAATGAAAAATGTAAAAACAACAGAACTAAAAGAACACCTGCGCAAAAATCTAAAAAATTCACCTGAAAATACAATTGAAAAAAAAAATCTCTACTCCATCATCAACCCAACGTTGGTGCATAAAATCGATACAAATCTTCTCGTCAATTCAGCCGTTCCATTGCAGCGCACAGCTTCAGCTTCGCACCCGCAATTTGTTTCGCCTTTGTTTGGTCTACCTTTATGCCTCACCCTTCTGCCATTCTCCTCGCTCACCCAGCAGCATTATTCCATTACCTCGACGTGCGGTTGATAGAACTCGCCCGGGTACACAGCTACAACAGGAAAATCCATCACATGTGGATAGAACCGAATCAATTTCTCATTACACACCTTGCTTTCGGTGGTGGTCGGGGTTTGATGCATGTCTAGAAATAGTTTTACCTTACCGATACACTTCCACTTCCCCACGGTACACCAATCGGCTCGGGGTGTGGGGGGGAGGTCTATTTCGCCCTGTCGTTTCTCTCGCCCCGCGTTTGATTTAGTGGTAAAAGATGGAAGCAGATTTCAGCTTTATGTGAGCTTTACCCTGTTCTAGCGCAATCACCGCCATCCTTCCCGGTTCACACGCTCCACACACGGGTCCTGGCGCTGGCTTCACCTGCCTCGACATCGCAATCATCGAACGAACTCAAGGCGAAAGAAAAGCTCTTTCGAAACAATGCCGTTTAGCAGCGTGTACGAAGCGTGTGGAAAGGTGACGGTGGTGGAAAAGAGATCCGGAAAGGCATGTACGAGCATCGAAACAATGCCAACCAGGGTAAACCCGTCCCGTACTACGTGGCACGGCGACGACTGCATCCTCGACCTCATCTCACACAGTCACGCTGAAGGCTTGGCTCTGCTCGCACCTTTACCACCGTGTGAGCCGCTTGCTTCTGCGGCGCACCAAACAAACCCACGAGCACCCATTCGGTCCGTAAAAATAGTAAATATTTGCTCCCGGCGCGTTGACAGCTTTTTAAATGGTTTATTATTATTCTCTGGTTCACATTCCACCGGCACCGGCCTCGGCGCAGGAATGCTGGAATTTTCTTTCGACCGAATCAGTGCTGGTGCGTTGTTCCTGCTCCTGCTTCAAGGAGGAAGAATTATGACTATGAAGGCTGGCGAAAGCGTTTTAATTTCACATGATTTTTTTAAACGCTGTTTGAATTTTTCTCAAATTTAGAAACATCACATCGTTTGAAAATTGTCAATTTTATCTAAAAACTCAGTAAATGCACACGTGCGGGCTGTTTTGGAATCTTTGCGCCTAGAGGTATGCAATCTGTGCTTGGGTCTTTTATATGCTTTTATTTATTTTACTATTTTATTCTGCCGATGACGCTTTTGAACCAGAAGCGAAAAAATATCATTGCCATCCTCTTACGAATCGTTTATAGATACGACATGAATGAATCTGGCTTATTCGCCTCAGGAAAAGCTTAAACAAACAATTCCGATAAGAATTCCAGTCAAACGAACGAAAAAGAGTACTGCTCTGGAAAGCAAACGTCAGCGTGTTGAATAGAATAGAAACACACACACACACACACACATACGGATGGTACGGGTGGAACGTAGAGAGACGGGCAGAGGAGACGTCTCGGTTTTCCCCGCTCGACGTCTACGGAATGCTGTCATATCCTTAAAACCTACGCTTCGAGCAGGCAAAAACAAAATCACAACCACACCTTCACCAAAACGCAACTTTCCTATAAAGCAACAGAACCACGATCGAGATTGTGTCCTGCCACCAACGCTAGTGTTCTCCGTGGCTATGGGAAAATATTTTAAGGAACTTTAGCGACTGTGTGTATGCACGTGTGTATGTATGCTCACAAGATGACACATGGAACCGGGGAGGACGGTTTGTGGATGTTTTCATCTTTTATCGCTTTTTTATGCGCAAGCTTGCGGTTAATCCAATTCCTTCCCGACCGAACGAACCATTATTTTTCCTCTTCGCCCACGTGAGGGAGGGGGAGGGAGGCGAGGAGGAAGGGTATACGGCCGAAAACACGGTTGGTGACACACGCTCGCATCACAGCAACCGCAGAAAACAGCGGAATGGGAGCCCGAAACCCATGTCAGGGATGTCTTCATGCGCCTCTTCCCCGGTGGCTCAGCGAGCGACCAGACGAACCACGCACCACGAGAAGAAGAGGGAGCGTAAGGAAAGGAAAAAAAAAACAAAACCATAGTTTTTCCTAAAAGGAAAACGATTGCTTTATTTTAGCTCACCTCCAAACACCCTCCAAGGCGCCTGGGCCGCGGATCAGGACCTATTGGTCTTCCGTCATGCTTGCCGAGGGGTTTGGCGTTCGTGCGTTCACGGTCTAATGCAGCCACTCGAGGGGTTTTTGGTGAAAAGTTTTAAGAGTAATTTGAACTTTTCCCGAGTTCCGCTCGCCGGAACGTGCGAGGAAAGCTTCACCGGGAAAGATTCAATTTACGAACGATTTTACTTATCGTTATCGTGTACGGGGTGGGAGAATCATTGCCGGGAAGCGTTTACGATTCCATAATTCTCCCGAGGGAAGATTGGACCGGCGTAAAAATGTTCCTTGGTCAGGCGATCGGTGGGTTCTCTTCTCTCCATTATTGAGCGATTTATTGGAAAATTTAAACACATTTGAAGGTTAGTTTTTAAAGCAAACTTGTATGACAACAACGTTGTTAATAAATGAACTTTGATTATGGCGATTTTTACATGGAAAACGCCTCCCCAGTGTGGCTAGGGGGATAGATCAAACAGTTGGAACCATCGCTTTTGATATCGATTTCTGTTCCAACGATCTTCGAGCGAGCGGGAAGTGCTTTCGTTCTAGTGATGCTTTCTGATTGCAAAATTATGTTCTTATTTAATGGTTCTGATTTGCTTCTAAGTGGCTCTTATCGGATGTGTTCTCACCGGAAGACAGACCCCGTTCGCTCATTTCCGAACGGGAAATGATTCTGAGAGATGCTACGATTGCAAAAGAAGAAAATTGATTGGGAAATACAAAACAAAAAAAATAGAGCCATCAACAATCCGATGAAACATTGACAATTTATTTACATTAAACGAGGTTCAAATATTTCAATAGCGGCTTCCACTATTTGCATGCCGCTCGGGATTGGCCCGTTTGTAAGTCTGCTTCCCTTTCGTTTCGTAACCTTTTTCGTCGCCCCACACCCTCCGGTCTTTGCCCTCGAAATTGCGTGCTTTATCTGTGTGCATTTATTTCTTCGTGAATCAAATATTTGCACAAGTTGACCGAACCCATTTGTCCTGCGCAAAATGCACACCGGATGTAGGGGGGTGGGGGGGGACAGGAAACGTTGGTCCATTTTTCGGACGCAATCGTTCGAAAGCAAGACTTGTAAGGATGAGCCAAGTTTTTCGGTTACGGGACGCGTAGACAACGGAACGGAATTCATTGCTACGAAAAAGACGCACAAGAACTTTTGGCGCTGTAAACCGAGTCCCGAAGGTTGGACATTGTACAGAACAAAAAACCACTGCGACTTCATGCAAGAAGTACATGACGGACGGTGTGAGAGCATTTTGCGTTTACAAAGCTAACAACGATGGAGATGGAATAGGAGATCAAGTCACATTGGACCCCGGTCGGTTGGTGGGGCTCCGCTGGATTCCACCAGCAGCAAGAGCGCTTCTCGGTGGACTAATAAGATTTGCCTTGTCCGCTGTGTCCTAGGTTCTTGAAGAATGATGCAATTTATTAGCTGCTGCTGATGCTGCTGCTGCTCTACAACTGTAAGGTTTTTTCTTCCTTTCCTGTAACGTTGGCCAAAAGTCTTCCGAAGGATCACGTGCACGATGTAATGTTTTGCTCCTGGGCGGACTCTGGCTGGGCTCTACAGCCTCCGCTTACTGACGAACGCTTCGGAAGCCTAAGGGATTAGTAGATAAATCGTTCGCTGTAACGAACGGGCACGACGATTATCGCTCGTCCTTGCCATACGCGCTTGCAGCATGATGCTATCCGTTTAAGCTTTAAAAGGGATCTTTCGGATCTTTGAAACACACGCACGAGTGAGCAGAATGTCCCGAACCATTGCAACGCCGCTGTCAGTTGTCCGTGCGATGGTAATTCCACCTTTCAACTGTTCTATTCTTTGAATGCTGTTTCAGATGAGCAAACAAATCTAGCAAAGCAAAGAACGGTAGGCACTTTTGTAAAATGTTAACTCGCAAATTTCGTCCCGCACTCGGTAACGTTTCGTGGAATCACTCACTCTGTTTATGGACGTAAAGGAAGCCTTGCAGTGAACCCATCCACTGCACTGCAACTCTTGTGAACTTTTTCCCGACTGAAACCTCTTCATCTAGGAGTTTCTTGCGCAACTCCTACATTAGCTTCCCTCTGACGTTACGCCGGCTTTCATTAACGGCTCCGATGCATCTTGAGGGTTTCGGAACGGATTTGAAAGCTAAAGCTTTTAAAGCAACACCTTTGTTCGCAGCTACACGTGCCCTTGCGAAAGGTGTTTTCGGTCTTTAACTTTTCCCTTTAGAGAGATGTAAGAATTTTCCTCGTAATGAATACATACCCCATTAAAATTGTACTCGTTTTCTCCAAACTTTGCTCAGCAAGGGAGCCTATTTCCATTATACCTAGAATATATCATGTTTTTCAAACGTCGTAAATCTTCCACATATTGCCCTCACTATAATATTCATGATACATTGGAGCTTCAAATAACGCTGCAAGTAGTTCGTCGCACGAAGCATCTTGGAGTATCTTTCCTCACATCCATCGCAGCCTCAGCCCGCTTTCTTGACACTTAATTCCAAATCAAACGTCAGCTTATCAATCCCGTATCACAGCTGGGTGCGTGATTTACTGTTCGCAGACACAAACACACACACACATACACCGGTTTGGTGCTCTGTGATGCGATTAAATGGCAACCAACAACCACGCGCTTCTCGACCTTCGCATCCCTGCTCCGTTTAGTGGCAGGTCCACGCCTCCCAAAGGAACCATAAATCATTTTGTCACCATCGAAAATGGCTACTGCATTAGGAAGAATTTCGGAGACATTCCCTCGCAGTGTCGGGTGCGTCAGTTGTTGCGCCGCCGCTAGATGTCACTTTACGATCGAAAGTTGCATTCCTCCATTAATCAACGCGCACGTGTGACAAATGGTTTCGCTGAGAGGAATTTACATTTTTGCGCCGTGCAGTGCGAGCAACATTTTCTTATGCTTCTGTTTCAAGATGCACCCTGAGTGTGTGTTGTTTTTTTTTCCATACCAAACAGCCAACGTGTCCTCGCCATCCATTTCTCACGCCATATTTTGCTTTCTCTTTGCGTACTTTATTTACAGATACACGGCTTCTGTCCCGCGTCCGCCGTTCGTCACTCGGTTGTTGACGTTTTTTTTATTAGTTTTTGACAAAAAATCAAACGGACTCTAAGTATCATTGCGTGCCGCTCGCGGGCTGGAGATCAAATATGAAGCAACCATCTTCCCATCCCAGCTCATTTCATCGCAGTCAGCATCAGCTACCGATCATCTTCAGCTCACCGTCTCATCCCACCGCTTAGCGTCACTAGTCACTAGTGCGTATAGCTCAGCCGAAGCTTGCGTCCAATTTTGCCCTCCGCTATCCTCGTATCGCTCCGAACGAACCCGTCGCTCCACCCGGAGTTCCGGGTCCGGTTCTGGTTCCGGATGGCTACCGTTGCGACCGGATCCGCGGGCTCCCTCGTGGACCCGAACGGACCCGCGGCCGGGCAGAAGCAGCGCAAGAAGGGAAAGTTTCGGGTGAGTAATCCTGGCGACGGGCATTGCTTAGATAAGGAACGCGAAATGAGACGCACCCAAATTGACCCTCGCGCCTTGAGTTAATTGGCTTGGATGGTGGCGTACCATTCGCACTAAGTAGGCCCTGGACCGTCCACGGCAAGCGCTTTCACTAAGCGATTGGAAAAGTTTTGTAAAGTCAATAAAAAGTTGCCCGCTGTGAAAGGTAGAATTATAATTACACAACATCCGCTTCTTGCTAGTCTTATTGTTCGTACGGTTCATACTTTCCACACGCTTCCGCTTGCTAGCTGAAGTTGATGATCTCAAAGCGGGAAGTCAGGCGTTGTGGAGGTGTCTTTTTTTTTCTTTCTTCAAACAGAATCCCCGAGCTGACGAATAAGCATTTCACGTTCTCTTTCTTTTCCGCCCATTTCTACACCCACCCAGCTGAAGGAGCGTTCGTCGTCTTCGGTGCGCGAAAAGTTCATCAATGATCCGGCGTACACGGAGGATGTCCGACATTTGGCGTTACCCATGCGCCGCAACAGCGGCCCCGAGCACGATCCGGGCCGCAAGTTCTACATGATTTCGAAGAAAAAGTCCAACTCGGTCGGTAAGGACTACTCGCGAGGAACGGGCAGCCTGCAGCTTGGTCGGGGTGGCGGCGCCGGCGGTGATGCCAGCGGCTCGGGCGAATTCTACACGCTGGACGTGGAGTCAATTCGACGGGCGGGCTTGAATGTGCCGGAGGTGAAGCCGAGACGCAAGAAGTACAATCACCATAGCAGCGCCGAGCTGCTGAACCGACTGCTGAACACGGACGAGTCGAGCAGCTCGGACGGTGTGCCAGCAAAAGCGGCCTACACGACGTCCACTTTGGATCGCAGTCGTGGCCGTAGTCTGGACCGGCGAACTTACACCGCAGCGGCGGGTGACGAGCGGGCCGGTGTTATTCGGGGGCTGTCAATAAGTCACGCTGGGGAAGACCCAGAGCGAGATGGTGGACGGTTGCAGCAGCAGCAGCAGCAACAACGAGGACGCAAAACTCGGAGCGCCATTTCACGGCGGGAAGTCTCCGACCAGGACGTCGGAACGCTGGCGGATCAGAGTGCGGCATCAGCGGGAGATGTCTTCGGCGAGGATGTCACGGTAAAACCGGGCGACCGGGAAACGGGCAGCTCCAAAGGAGGCCGGTTTCAAATCGGCAAACGGTTCCTGAAAGGAGAAATCGGCATCAAAAGCTTCAATTACTATCTGCTGAAGGAGGGACTGAAATCCTCCAAGAAAAGCCTGCTCAAGCAACGTTCGGCTCCGGTCGCCGGGCCGGGATCGGTGGACATGCCGCTCCCAGAGCCACCGCAGCAACCGATGGAGGCGGTAAGTCCGGAGTCCGGGACGGCCGAACGGATGGTGGAAAAGGGCGAGGAGAACATATACGAAGAGATCTACTTCGAAGATAGACCGAAGCGTCCGCCGGTGGAGTATGCAACGAAGGAGACCGTCCCGTTGCCGCATACCGAGGAGCGTCACGGGGCGAGTGATGAGAAAATCCAATTCATTGACTGCGAGCTGTGCGTGCAGCAGTGCAGCAATGCGAACTGTGACGTGTGCCATGGGCTGGGCGCTCAGCACACCGCCCAGCAGCACGAACATCACCATCACCAGCTGGAGCAGCAGCGACAGGCCGAGCAGAAGCAGCAGAATATTTACGAGCAGCTAAAGCAGCATGGCTCGGGAAACTCTTCCGGTGGGAGTGGCCAGTCCGGGGGGTTATACTCGAAGACCGCCGCCAAATCGCTGGACGTTGAGGAGCAAGTTTATCAGCGGAAGCAACAGCAGCCTCAGCCGCAACAGCCACAACAGCAAAAGCAGCAAAATCTTAAGCAAACCGGAGAAGGTCATACGAAAAGTATGGGCAGTTTGGTAGATGAACCGTCACTGTACGCCGGAGAGAATGTGCTTCAATATCAATCGTACAATCCAAACAATCCGAACGTTTACAAACTCGAGACGACGCCGGTCGCGTTCAGCTGTGACTACAGTCCTCTGCAGCAAATCTACTACAAACAGCCACCACCAACGACCACCAGCCAAGGGGATACGGTGATCAGCACTCCCCGGCAGCATATCTACCAGCGGCCGCATCAGCCCGGCGGTACCGTATCGTCCGGTTCCGATTACTATCAGGAGTTGAACCACAAGAAGTCATCCTCATCGAGCGATTCGCTGCAGCAGCAGCAGCAGCGTCGTCTGCAGTCCAGCACGGGAATTTACTATCAGCGTGCCGCCGCCGCATTAAGTGACGATCAGCACCAAAGTCTGATTGGGTCGAATGTTGGTGGCAAAATTTACAAAGCTAGCTCGAACGCCTCCATCCTGAGCGAGGCATCGGGACGTAGCGAAGGTTCCTACCGGCAGGGACAGCAACCGGTGCCGCAACCGGTTCAATCGCAATATCAACCACTTGGCACCTCGATGGTGGTTCCAACGCAACGAGAACATCACCAGGGGCAAGTGTCGAACCAAACGCGCTCACAACAGCTTCAGCAGCAGCCGCAGCAAGCGCAACAACCGTACGGTCGAACGGGAGGAAACATGTCCGACTCCAGCCTCGGTGACTCACTGTTCTCCTATCCGGCCAACCGTCGGTACTTTGGCAGCTCGGAGAGCTGTCGCTTTGCGTCGGAGAGCTGCCGGCGGTGCAGTGTCGAGGTGGACAAGTGCAGCTTTTCCGACACCTGCCGGTACTCGGACTGCCGCAACTGTGACTGCTCGTCGAGCTATTTTTCGTCCGACTTCGACGACACAACCGGTCATGGTGGGACACGCGGCAACAAGAGTGGATCGAGAACTCTCGCTACGCAACCGGACACGGCGGGCTACTATCAGGCTCCACCGTATGCGGAGGACTTCATGAAGCACGTTAATGCGGTCAAGCGAGGCAATCAACAGCAGCAGCAGCAGCAGCAGCAGCAGTTGCAGCAGCTGCAGCAACATCCCGTGTCCTCAACGCACCTTTTGAGTGGAAGTAAGATCTACGAGACTCCACCGACTTACGTTGGCATGATGCCGGTAACGGCCGGTGGGCTGCAGAAAGCTCGTGAGCCGACGTATGAAACGTTGCGGAATCCTCCGTACTCGATCCCGATGGTTGGGCCATCGTACGAAGCCTCTCCACTGGCTACTAGTGGACGCCTCTCGATCAGTCAGAGCCACGAAGCGTTGCTTTCACCTCTGCGTCGTAGCCGATCGAGTAGAAGCACTGACACAGATCAGTACCCGCAGCTAGATCACCGTCGATCTCCGGTGTCGCATTACTCGAAAATTCGTCGTCCTCATCAGTCCAACACCTTGCCGGCATCGATGCGTTCGGGAAGACGTCAGCAACAACAGGGCAATGGCGAGTACGATCCCGCCGGATATAGCGTGATTCGTGAGGGTCCTACTCGTAGCTCTGGGCCCGCCGTATCGAGCGGTGGTTCGACCCTACCAAAATCCTTCAGCATGCAACAGCCCCGAAGCAGTACACCGGCAGTGACGGGTCGTTCAGCGTCCCTGCTCACGATGGGACACGAGTACGCAGAAATTAGTAAACCAAGCGGTGGTCGAAAACCGATTCCACCGCCGATCAGTACCATTCCCAGCAATCGCGATGGCAGAGCACGATCGAAGCAAGCTCCAGGGAGTGTCCAGCGTGCGCTGTCTCCATCACAGTACGGTCGCACTGGACCATCCGGTATCGCAGGAAGTTCGGCCGGTAACAACACCGTGGAGCGTAAGTCTAGAGATCGTTCGTTGAAACAGGGCAGAAGTGCGGACACGCCCGCCAAAGATCGTTCCCCGGCCGCGAGAGCAGACCAGCAAATGGAGAGAAGTAAGTCCGGTCGGGACGTATCCGTTCCGGCAGTTCCGACATCTTCAGGAGCAACCGGAGCGACGGGCCCGATCGCGAGAAGTGGCAAACCTACGACGGGCAGTACTAGACGGAAGGAATTCGTACGCTCCCAGCAGCAGCTGCATCGTTCGAAGCGTCCAGCGCGTGATAACTTCACCGATGACGAAGACGACGATGAGGTGTTCCTGAGCGAAAAGGTGTACGAGCGTCCGGTGCACAGTAACCGAAGCCTCCCTGAAGTTGTGGTAAGTTTGCACTTTCAATACAGCTCATCATCATCATCATCAACATTTAATTCCATCGGGCTTTTTTGCCTCCACACGCTCGTTCTGGAGACGCTAGACTGTTTAATATTAATTATTAAAACAGTCTTGGGGGTACCGAGGTTAGAACCGTTCCGGGAATCTCATCGATACTGGTCGATTGCTTTCCCACATTTCCCAAAACCAATGTGCTCTGATGTTCTATTCTGCTTTTCGATAATCACCCAATTAGCCATCCCTTTCTGGAGCTCTTTCCACCGTCTGATGGCTCCATTCCGGTCACTTCCTCCAAGATACCATCCAAGGATCCTTTGATTATCTGGATTTGCCGCTAACATCAACATCACCATGGCCCACCTGCTCCAGCTAAGCTCGTCGTGACTTTTTGATATCCCGGTCGCGCCGTTTCCGGCTATCCGGCGGTACTCTTCTCGGTCACGTCGGCTCGTACGAAGCAGGATCTAGGGCAGGAATGACTCTGTTTCCCGACGTCGTCACCCGTACCCGAAATTGATCTAAAACTGTCCCTGGGCAATCAGACGAATTACGTGGAAAAAGTTTTCCCACCGTTTCGCCGCCCGAAAATAGAACAATCGAGTCCTCGTACGGCGTACACAATCGAACGTTTGCACGAACGTGACCCCCGAGAGCTTGCGGAAAGAAGGTCGGAATGGAAACAAGCGTCATAATTACCGGCGCTAAATAATTCAGCTAATTAATTGAAAAGATGTTGAACGCGAACGTCGGCTGGTTGGGGTTAACGGGGAGCGGTGGCTCCTTCCCTCCTCCGGAGCGGAAGTCCATGTCACCGAGGAGCTTTTACTTTCTTCCTTTCGTCGACGTAGAAGCCGCTGTGGTCGACTCTGAAGTAAGATTAACCAAGGCCAAACCAAACCCCGTCCCGTCCGGTCTCGTCGTCCCGAGAGGGACGGATAATAAGACTAATGCACACGGTAAAGTCTTTGGTTTCGCATGGATGTCCCATGTACCGGGCGAATGGTGCCCAGGGGCAAGACGAACCGTTCTGGAACACATCATGTTTCGCACACACGCCTCGGGAAGGGCCCTCGGAGACGGAGAGGATGCTTAATTTTGTTGTGAATATTTAAAGCCTTTGGTCTACGTACGGCCTTTGGGTGACTTTTCCGTCGCTTCCTCGCAGGTGGTGGAGACACGTTTACTTCGCCCACGGTTAGCCACGTGCGCGGGGTATAGCAGCTGTTTGGGCGTAGCAGCGGGCATCCTGTTTCCGCGTGTTTGCCTTTTTGCAGCCCCGGCACGGCAGTTGATTCCGGAAGCGGCTCTGGTGCGTCATAAGCAGGTCTTATACGCGTCCTAATTATCCGCACAGATCCTGCACCGCCTGGGAAATGGCCAAGACGGGGCGGGTTTTTGATACAATCCGCTTAGACGGAGTCGGTGGTGAGACGATCCGCGCAACACACTGGGTGCCAATTTGCTGGGCGGAATGTGCGCTGATTGATGGTGGATGACGTGCCGGAGAAGGAGGGAAGTGGAGCTAAGCGTTCCGAGAATCCTCTCCAACCGAACTCCAACTCCAGGCACATCGGAGCAGATGCTGCTTCTGCGGTGTGACGTTTATTGCTTCGGGCAAGTAACTGAACTGACTTGGTGGCGTTTCTAGGCTTTCCTGCCGAAATGTCGATTCGATGATCCGTTTCGATTGGCAATACTTTATACAGGCCGGTTGAAATTATTGCCCATCAGGATTTAAAAGCGATACGGTAAAGCATACGTCGATTAAATGTTTTCCACAGGGGTAATTATCTACGCATGAGGATTTAGCGTAAAAGGTTCAATTAAGAGAGCGTTCCCAATCCGCTGAAACCGCCAATATCGAACCGTTTACGGGATGCGGATTACTACCACCACCAAGTTGCGGTTTATTGTCTCGCGTGCACGGATTTCAAATTCAACCGAACCGCAATCTGAACACTCGATTGCATACATTTAGGCGGGCGGTCGAGCGGGCGAACGGGCACGAACAACTTCACGCACCGCACGGCAAATCCAAGCGCAAATCTCCTACTTTCCTACATTATATCGGTAATGTTTACGGATCCATAACCGCTACAAACTTGGCAAAAGCACACTTCAAGCTCAAGGCGATGGTTGTCGCAAGAATAGAAAGAGTGAAAAGAAATGGCCCCGACTTAAACAAGCGACCCGAAGCCCACCTGAGACGAGACGTTCATATTTTGCAAACGCTTCTCCATCCTTCCGCCGGCAGGTGTACGCACGACACTCAAGATGGTGCGGCTTTCAGTTTAGATTAGAGTCGGTTTTGAAAAAAGTTTGCCCATTTTTCCTCCCGATCGATTTGGGACGGCAACAGCAACGCCAGCAGCAGCAAGA
>JXXA01013432.1:0-15608 GCA_000956255.1 Anopheles punctulatus
CCGCCTGTCGTTGCCCCGCTCCAGCCGTGCCTCGTGCGCACCGTGAGCCGTGCGTCCTCGATCGGTGGAACGGGCGGGACGGGGCCGGGCTCGTTGAAATCGGCCCGCGGTGGCTCCAGCGGCTCGACCAGCCCCGTTACGGCGAGCGTCAAGCGGAACAGCTCCAGTTCGAGCTTCAGTAGCGGCGGCGATCGACGGAGCATCTTCTACACCGATCCCGAGCAGGGCAGCACGGTACGTTTAGTAGCAGTGGGAGGGTTTTATGAGGCCCATATTCTTGGGGGGTTTTTATTTAAGGCAATAGATACGGTTAGATCGATGAGGGTTGAATAACCTCCGGCGGAGACAGCAGCATTAATGGATAGACCGTGACGATATTTGTTTATTTGATAGGACTGTAAAGATACTTTACGATTGAATTAAGTCAGAAGAAACCAAGAAGTTAGATGAAAGTTATCTTACGCTCAGAAAAATAAAAACAGTTGCTTGAAGGCCAGCTTGATAGCTGTTTGCCCAATTTCCACTGTCATAGGTCCGGAGGAGTCAAATCGACATGATGATCGACAACAAAGTCAAGCTTTTAAAGCAGTAATTCTGTCCTGTTGTAGGATGAGGCTGAGGTTTTTTAAACGGCATTGCTAAATTACACATACAAGTTTCGCTCAACCTACTGCCTGAAGAATTTTAAACAATTTCGTTCACGGTAACAAAACAACAACCGATCGACAAGCACTGAAGTGTGCGAAAGTACCGTCCACTCGTAAATGGGTCTCCACAAGCGAGCGAACATGGTTCCACAACACTGGAACGGATCGAGCGAGTTGCACAAAAAAAAAAAGAAAATCATCCACTGCGTCTTTCAGAAGCCACCTCCCGAGGATACCGTACCATATCGAGCCTTGATGCAATCGTCTGCTTACCGATCTTGCGATGCAGATTGGCCATTGTTTAGGGCTGCTAGGAAGAAGCGTTTAGCGTGTGTGTGTGCCGTTGAAGGAGGTGAAGCGAGGGCTCCGTTATGCAACATGCAGGCAGACTGGCTAATCGAACACGACCGGATCGGTCGATCGTTCGCTCTCCAAGATGCGGCCGATGGAGATGACGGTGGTTGAATGCTTGCGCCACCACTGTTGGGGCTATCTATTATTGTGCAGCAGCAGCAGCAACGGCGGCAACGGCGTGGCTTATTGAGTGAGCGGAATACTAATTAGATTTTGGCAGGCGAAAATCATTCCCGCCAAAAACGGGAGTAGCCTGGGCCTTCATCTTCAGCGGAGCGCACGAAGCGCCATTATGAAAAAGGAAAGTGTGTGTGTGTGTGCGTTTTTGTTGTTGCTGCTTTTGCTACTGACTCTTTAGTGAGAGGATTCCTTGCGAGCGTGCCAACGTAACCACACGTGTTTTAATGGTTCGCACAAGCCAAACTCCAAAGCAACCGCCCGTAGCGTTTGCTTTCCACTAAGTGCACGATCCACTAAGTGCGAGTTGTAACGGCGGCCTCAAAAACGGAAGAGCAAAAAGCCGCGTGCTAAACGGCCAGCGCGAAGGAGTGTCAAAGGAGGCGTTTTTGTTTCCGTTTTATTAGGTCAAAGTGTGGCGGTGTTTTAGTGCCGCCACGCATACCATTAGCGGAGGACGTTGGGTAAAAGGAGCAGTTCGTTTACATGAACACTGTTTTAAATTTCATTTCGAGCAAAAAGCATTTTTATTTCGTTTTTTTTTTCTTCAACTGTTGTTGCTCAAATTTGCTTCCCCGCTCGAGGGAACTTTCCATTTCCAGGCTTGGTTCGATGTTGCGACGCTAATTATTGATTGATGCGGGTGCATTATCTTGTTGGTATAACATCTCGAACTGTTGCGATCAATTTGCTTCACGACTTCCACACCGCTGCAGGTAGCTATTTGAAGCGATAGATCCAGGCACTATCTCTCCCACAGCTAGAAGCTGTTTCGCAATCGCAATCCCCGGGCGGGAAATGGAGCACACAACACGGGACAGAGCACGGTGCACGGTAATGCACGGCAAACAATGCACAATAAATGCAAAATAGTTCGACCCGGGTCGTTCGATCGTATGTCTGTGGTGTGCGGGATGATAAAAAAAAAAACAAACCACGACCCTTATACTCGCGACCCTCGGTGAGGGGGCGGAAATGAAACTGAAAGTTGCTTGTTAGCGCAGAAGGCGCTTGTTGGCGGATAACTGCTGGAAGCAGCGAACGTTTGATGATGATGGTGCCGATGGATCGGATCTGCCTTGTTCTCGACCTCCGCACCACGGCGCGATCTGGCAGTCGAGCCGCGGGAGGGTTATTACCTAATAATTTTGCTGAATTTCATTCGAAAGCGCGCTTTTGGCTGCAGAAACCTTATTGCTGTGTAAACAACAGGCCCTTCTGGGAGCGATGGACGGGGGAAATGTCCATTTTAAATTGGTTGGTGAAGGAAATATCGCGAAAACGCTTCAATCGACTGTTGAGTTATGTATGAGAGGTTTTCTTTATATTTGCAATATAAAAATCGTTTTAATTAAGCAGGAAAAGGTATTTTTTCGCCTTCAGTTCTTCCACTCACATAATTGAGCTGTCCATCGTGCGCTGTCAAAGTGGATTGGAAGAATAAAATGCTACCTACATGTTACGCGTACGCTTATGAAAGCAATCTAGAAATATGTCTTGCTTCAAACAATAAATTTGTTTACGAGCCCTCCACGCACTACCCACTCGCCTTTGGCCTGTTGTGCGGACAAACGTCAAGGAATGAAACAGTCGCTGACTGGTCAAGTCGTTCGTGGTACGAGTTTATGAGCCTATTGTTCAAAATCGGACGGTATGAACCTAACCTGATCCGGTGGTTCTGACGGTCCAGCTGGGCGCAGTTTCTACGAGGTAGTGTGTCTATGGCCTTCCGCCCGCAACATCGTAAAACGGCGGTCCTTCTCCGGAAGGTGCAGTCCCTGCCGGTGCTTTACGCAATGGTATTATGCGCGTGTTGGTCAGTAAATTGCTCCAGAAGCCCCGCCGCGCTGCAGGAAGATGTCGGCAATGGTGTACAGTGCGGTGGGATGCTTCTTGAAGGCTTGAAGGCAGTGGCGAAACTGTTGCGTTTGGCGGAAGATCATTGACATCTTTGTGTTGTGTCGGTTGGCCGGTGGGTGGGTGGGTGCCGTAACCACAGGACTCGGACGGAATCGTATCATTAATGATGCAAATTCATGCTCGGCCAGGGCGATACGATTGCTAGCCGCTTGCAGCTTGTGCCATTTGGGCGAAGGTTTATTTTCGTTAATGACTGACGCTAGCTTAAGTGCTGCGTTGTCGTCGCATATGTCGTAGGGTCACCGTGTTTGCTGGTGGCATACATCGCTGGCTCCGGATTAATTGCGGCCCCAACGCCAGCTGCACGTGCGGCACAAATGACACTTCACAAACCACAAATCGTCGTAAGATGCGATCCCGCGTACGCACTTGAAGTACGCACTTTCCGTCTCCGTCTCTAGGTCATCTAGATAAATGATTTATAGTTGAAAAGTTCACTGGAAGGCGAAAAGCCTTCGGTCGCGGGTGTATGGTAATGGCGTGAAGGCACGAAGGTTTGCGGATTTCGGCATGAGCTCCCTGAGAAGCCTTTGCAAGTGACATTTCGAGATGGGTTTTTGCTTTGAAAGGTGAGCCGATCGGTTCGGTCGGTTGGTGTGCCTTGATCTACATATTTGATGCTTTTCTAAGCGTTCAATGTTTTTGTTAGATTTTGAAAAAGCTTTGTCGTAACATTGAAAGGTTGTTTTTGCGATCTCTGCAGCGCATGAAACGTTAATTTGGTTATGCTGGTAACATACTTAGTTCACTTTCAGGTTTTGCTTTTTCGAAAAGGATCTTTACGATTTGAAATCATATCACATGTATTTCTGATGTTGTGTATTTTTTTTATCAAAAAATTTAATATTAAGATTGGGTTTTGTAAACAGAATTCTTTGTTAATTCACTCTTCCTTTTTGGTCGTAAAAATTTTTCCTTCTGGAAAGAAATCAACAAAAGCTGTGGCCGTGAGGTGAATTTCTCAAAAAAAATTGGCAGATAAAATCCTTCAAAAGTTGTCGCCGCATTATTTACGTTATTTTTTTTTTCTCGTCGCATTCGGCCAAAGAAAGCCACAGTTGAGATGGAAAATCCAGTCCCACATACTTTTTACGACAAAAAAAGCAACCTAGAGGATGATAACAAAATTTTGCCCATTTACGATGTGCATCCCGGTCCCGGGAAGGAGTTGCGAAAAGGTAAACTCCGGAATAAATCTTGTAACACCGAAGACTTTGGCTCGCTATTCGTTAAATCCTCTTAGTTGGTGGTTTCGATGTACAACCATTAGTGACGGGGAAGGAATTCACACACAACCGCAAGAAAGCTACCAACCGATCGGCAAACCCATTCCGGTCATGTGGGTTTGATGGGGGTCGGTCCAAAAATTACCACCCAACAGTGTGTGAGTGTAAAAAAGAAACACAAAAACTTATGCGCACACGAGATGTTGTCGCACGATGTCGATTCTTACCGCCGTGTGCCAAAAATCCCACGCCTAAAGCTGCCGAATAAACGACGCTGCGAAGGGGTTTTCTTATTATTCCGGATGACCACGGCAGAAAAGGTAGGCGCACTAAACAGAGACCATAAATCGGTTCGGTGCGATCTGATGAAGCTGTTCGGGCGTTTGTTCCCGGCATAAGCCCCGTGTGTGTGTGTGTGTTTACCTTTCGCTTTCCGAAACCGCTGGCATCCGGTGGTGGTGTTCACTGTTTGCCCATCCGACCGCCAATTTCCGACGCCTCGTGTGGGCTTTGGACCACCAATCAATCTCCCGTGAACGGCGCGGGGGATGAAAAATTTCACTCAAATTCTTTCCGATTTCCGATGCTCTGCAGCTGGCACGGAATGGAATGTCACACGAAGCGTCCGGGAAGCGTTAACCGGAAGCGTCACTTTCGGCAGTGCGACCCATAACATCAATCAGCCGCTAAAGGGTGGGGGGGTGGTCGATCGATGTCCAAAGCTCCGGGCTTGTCCCACCAGGTAAAACCTGTTTCCGGAAGGACCGTCGTTTTTTTCCCCCGAAAAATCCGCCCGTCCGGTGTGGTCTGAGCGAGCTGTGAGACGAGAAAGTAGCTGCCAGTGCGAGGGAAAGAGAAACGCTTTTGGGTGGATGCCTGTTGTGTATCATCTTCGGAGCTGATTGTGACCGTCAATGCGGTTAATTCCCTGTCTTGCTGTGCCTTGCTCTAATGCCCTTTTCGATATCGCGTGCGTACGGTTGCGTCTGCCCGCTCGCCTCTGCCTCGTTGGAACGAATCGCATCTGATTTCCGGTACTAATCGGTAAATGTTCCGTTCCAGTTCGCCCATCCTCCCCGGCGGGGCTTTCGATCGCTAAACCGCTAGTCGTACGCAACTAGGGGTCGTTGCACGCAGGTTTGCCCTCCGCCACTAGCTAAACGAAAGCTACTGGTTTCTTAGCGTTTCTTCTTCCCCCGCTCGCTGTTTATCTCTTCCCCTGAAGATCAACGCCAAAATAACGCGCGTAGGAGATTGCGAAGCTTCGTTTGATAGTGAAATAGAAATACAAAATCTTATTACAACATCTGCCCTCACCGAAGCGCATTCGATGCGGTGGCGTTGACTGTAGTTGCGTCTGTTTCCGGTCGGTCGCACCGCCATGAAGATGAGCTACGTTGAAGGTATATCGTAGCATGTGGCCAGACCTACCTTCAATAGCAGCAACAGCAGCGGCAGTCGAAGCAGCGGATACGAGAAACGATTTGGCAAGCAAGAAATTAGTTTTGCAGCCACATCGGAATGAATGAATTCAATCACAATTCGCCGTCGGTCGCCCTCGGAATGAGTGTGTTTGGTAAGCTATTTCCCGTTTGGCCATGTGGAAAGGTGTTGGCCGCAGACGTTTCGAAATGGATGGGGAAATTGAGCTTTGACAATAATTTTATTAATTATGAAAATTTGGTTTTTGGGATTGCATTTTTTTCCTTACTTTTAGTTGGGATTTTAGTTGGATTAATGTTTTTTTATGTTATACATTTATTTCATGTGTATGATTTTTGTTATTTTAAAAATATTTTACAGTTTTGCTGATTTTAGTTTATTGTTATTCTGGGTTATTAAGTTTAGGATAAACCAAGAATATCTGAATTGAAAAAATGGCCATCTGAAATATTGGTTCAAAGACATATAAACCTACTTATCGTGTTCTCTGGAAGAACAATGCTTCCCAACTATTCTGTAGAGAACTTTTTGATGATCATTTTCTTCGCCACCAGTGAACGCAATCGCTCTGCTGTCATCGCCGTTGCATCGTCCGCACTATTGGAGGGCACATTATGCATTCTTTATGCAATGCTCACCGAAGAAGCATCCAATATTCATTTCGTGTGTATGTCTCGCCACCATCAAACAATGCCGTTTCAGTTGCAGCACAAAATTACCATAACTTACCTGCTGCCATGCTGTAACGGCGCAGCTGTCGCGCGGAAAAGTGTCATGAAACGGCCTGCATCAATCGCCGTAATCGTACACTGTGGCACATTAAATGTGGAATTTTGAAGCCTCCCGCAAATGGCCCCGGTGACGGCACTGTTTTTTGTTGTTGTGTGTGTGTGTGTGTCTCGAATGAATATTTAACAGCCAGGTGGAAACAGCTCCCTTCGGAAGGAAGACTTGCAAGAATAGTGTCGGCGTGACTGACGTTCGGTCGTGTTGCCGTTGCTGTCACAAGTGGGAGTTGGAAGCCGAAAAGCTCCCGAAAACACTGGTAGGTCGTGTGATCTTGACGCTCTCTAAAGTCACTCGGTGAAGGGCCATTTTCCATTTTCACGGATGAGGTCACGGAGGCAGTTTTTGTGTGAGTTCACGTGTGAACGTTTTCGGAGCGGATCGCAATTTGGGCCACCGCCGTTGACTGTTGGCTCAACATGGCGGCAAAATGTGATTTCGCAAGTATTTCACGTGCGCGCTGCGATCGCTCGCCAAGTGCGGCAGGCACCAGGCACGGGCCTCAATGTGACATGGATGGCTTCGAAGCGACCGGAACGATGATCACGATTAGTCTCTCGTTTCGTGTTGGGCCCGCTTAAAGAGAAGGCGTCTTTCAATTAAAGTATCAAATTACCCTACATTCGGCGAAACAATATGACGAAACGGCGGTGCCGGAGATCTGGAGCTGAGATGGTTGCTGCTTCTCTAACTTGTAAGGTGTCAAGATACGATCGATCCGTTTCTCATCACTACGGCAAGGCGCAATAGAGCGTTCCGCCAAAAGTTTTCGCACACCGCACCGCCCCCGGACTCTGGGAATAGAAACAAACGGAGCGAATGTGTGTGCCTGCCAATCAACAAATGGGACCTCCAGACGCATTCGTGTTGCTGCTGCAACTGACAGTTATTTGGACAGCCTGGTCGGATGTTGATGGATGACGCTTCGGAGCGCACCGGAGCATATGATCGTTGGCAGCCGAAGATCACACACTTCTTAATGTTTCAACAGGTTGGTCTAAAGCAGCAGAAAATGGCTTCAATTTAACCTCACTTTTTCGAGGCACCCCGGGAGAAGACCTTTCGGTTTGGCCTTTCGCGCGGTGAGCCTACATTTCGTGTGGGTGCTACCGTCGGCCGTTTCTTTTGTGCCATTTTGTGGCTCACTTTATCGACATCGTGCCGGAGCAGCCACAAAGTGGCGCAAATCGCGTCTTGGGCTGCTGTTGCGAAAAGCCGCCCCCCAAGTCCGTAATGGGCTCGTAGGCGGCGGATACGCGCGCGGCTTGAAGGTCTGTGTGCGCAGTGTCGTTTCGTTTGCGTTTGTCTGGTGTACTTTGTGTTTTTGCACAACTACCGCACACTTTCCAGGGAGAGAGAAGGAGCTTCGGATGTACGGTGTCCGATTGTTAATTGCATTATTATGCTAATTAGTCGCTGGACGTGCAGTGGTAACGTTCCGTCAAGCCTTCCGGCCGACTGCAACAGGTGACAGGAGAAGCTTCTAGGTAGTGGAACGTATCGAAGTCTTCATTGCTTGACTTAACGCTGGCTAGTCAGGACAGTTCGCGCCAAACGCAACAAGTTCGGATGAAGTAGCCCAACTTACCATCAAACCAACCTTCAAAGCGATACGATCTACAACAGCGCGATCGCTTAAATGCTAATTCGTGATCGGACTGTAAATAGTGTCAGGTTCCGCCCAGATAAGCAAAGCTTCATTACTGATCTCTACCATCAAGATGCCGCGCGATGATCATGTTTTCGGGCGGAACGATTCCCATGCGCGACCCCCGCATTTTCCGGCTTGATGGATTGGTAGAAATGTCACGGTCGTGTCCGGTTTTTGTGTCCGCCGTTGTTTGAGGATGATTAAAATCATAATCTTGTTCTGTAGTCCGCTCGGGACCGGTCGCCTTATTGTGTGTGCCCTTTTCGGACGACCCTGAGGTAGCGCTGACGTGTGACGTTCTCAGGGTAGGACGGGAAGCGAATCATTTACACGTTTAGTTTAATTTGATTATGATGGTAGTGATCTTTTGCTGGTGCGCATCGATACCCGGAGGTATCTACTGCACCGATCGTATTGTCCTGCTTTGTTTTTTTTGTTGTTGTTGTTGGATATATTGCACTCATAAACTCTGTAGATGCTCGTAGATCTTCTGCTTGCCACATCGTTGGAGAGCAATTGACAGGTTTATTGGGTGGAATTAGTGTGGCTGTAATGCGGCTGACAGTGGAATTGAAAATCGTTCTCCAACAAGCTCGCTTGCTACCGCCAAATCACCTTAAGAGGAAGGTCTTAAGACTTAGGGATTGCGAGGTCCGTTACCCTAAGAGCTGACATGCCAGCTTGTTTGCGTCATTTCATGCTTTATTCTTGATTTAGGTTAAAAATTCATCACGCTTTCGTCCCGCAGCTTACAACCGAGCCAAAGTTAGCCTCGACATGGACGATCCGATTATAGCAAGTACTATTCGTGACGACGTCTTAGGGCCGGTGTCAGAACTCAGCTCCGTCAGGCTGGAAAGTCGTGACTGAGCTATCGAAAAGAAAGGTGACAGAAAAAGGGTCGTCGTTCGAGTCTTCGCGTCAGTTCAGTTGACGTGAATGCTAGAACCTCCACGACAAGTCCGCGTTGACAGTTTGAGCTTCGATCGATTATTCGTGATCTTCGGTGGGGGAGTGAAGATATCTGCAGATCGAGGGGACGAGTTCGTGATTATTGTCAGTGTTCATTAGCGAGGCGTTGTGTGCGGTCTCTAGTTGAGGTAACGAGGGCAAGCCCATCTGAAAGAAAAAAAAACCGTTTCATTCTACGCTTCGTATCTTCCACTAAGGAGTTGAGTAGGAGTATCTTGGCGACTCAAACGCGAACGAAAGTTGTCCAAGAGTTCGAACGAGCGTACGGGTGAAACCGGTGAACCTAAGATGATCTCTTCCACGATGATCGTCTCGTGCAGCTGATGCTAAAGAGGTTCGGACCTTCCGCGACTTGGACCCCGTACGGGCACTAGACTAATTTGAATAATGCTCAATCTCACCGTTTTTTTTCCTGTCGGAGCAGCGGGAAGAAAACTCTCTCTTTCGTTCGAATCAGCGGACACATGGTGGACTGGAACCAGCTGGGTCCCGTGGAGTGGCGCAAGACGTGCTCAAATCATCATTCCGATCATCGTGCGATCTTCATCTCGGCACGATTGCCATCGAAGCGGAGTTTTTTTTTTGCAATGTTCGTCAACCTCTCCGATTATCGACACCGTACGTCACTGCGGGGAGTAGTTGGAACCGGTCGTCGGTGGTGGAGTGTGAGATAAAATGTCTATCAACAAATTAGAGATCCCTGAGGGAAGCGGCTGCGACAGACGGACCGGGGGGTCTGGACCGCGGACCTTACGCCGCACGTCCACCACGACGGGGTCGTCTTAATCTTTCATCGCACGATGGCGGAGCGTGCGGATGGAAAACTTGTCCGTCCGCATTCTTCATTTGCGTACGGCGCGTGGAATGACGACGCAGGCGGCGGGCGTTGGAGGGGAGACAACATTTTCAAAACACATGATTTGAAACTTTACGCATTTTGCCCCGTCGCAGACTCCGGAGTCCGGACATCAGCTCGGCTCCATAATGCCTTGGTCCAAGTTCAAAGTCAAAAAGTGCTACGAAAGTTGGTTGCACGGGTGGAAAAGACTTGTCCAAATTAAAAGACGATTGCGGACCAAGCGTTCGTCTGTGATTAGTTCGACCTAATGTGCTATTAAAACGATGTTTATCGATTGTGACACGGCTGCGACAAGGCGTGCGTAAGGTCACTGGACACTGGAGCGGAAACGCAAGTCAGCACTAATTTCTCTTCCGCTTGCGTTCGCCAGCCGTTGATTAGGGACAGGCGGGCAAGCCAGCGAGCAGGCAAAAACACGAAGATTAATACACCTACCCTTTTGCCTTTTTGTGGCCTCGGGAGAAGTAGTCTCCGGTGAGGTTGGAATCCCGAGCCCATAATCGGACTAGACACACACGAGCGAGCGCGCGCGCGCGCGCCTTTCTGCTTTCGTACAAGCTCCCCCAACCTTCAGCTTATGGCCATTAAAATTAATTTAAAGGTGAAATTTTGCGCTTACCAACACTCCCTCTACAGGACTCGGAAGGTCGTGCCGGTTGGAGAAATTGGAGCGATTAGTCGTCACTTTCGAATTGGGAGCGCTTTTGCAGCCGAAGCGAACGCGATGGGTCAGAGGCAACGACGTCAGTGAAAACATAGCAATGCTTGTTGCTTTGCTTTAGCATATCGCTTCTTTTCGTTTATTAAAGCAGAGGAAAGGGAGCGCGTACGTATTTGCATGGACCGAACCGGGAGACTAATTGCGAGTGAGACCTGCCCCACCCTCCCCTATGCCCTGTTTGTCCTTAAGAGGCACCAGTATCGGCCAGTAACTGCGGTCATCACTGTCACGTTTTGAAAATCGAAAGGAAATTAGGACACACGTGTGTCTGTGTATTGGGTCAGTCGTTTTTTTTTTTTAATGTGTGTTTGGAGTTCTCGGTTCGCTCACTCTGCCACATCGAAGGGTTATGGGAAAGTTGTATCGGTGAAGGTCTTTTGGGGTGCGCAGTTTTTTTTAGTACGTACGACCACATATATTTACCGGCCCTCCCGGGGTTTAGGTGCCCGCCAGTGGCTGGCGATAAAAAGTAATGCGTACCGATCTCGCCGAGGGCTTCGCAGTACCGAATTTATCGAATTGGATTTTCCTGATGGCGCTTTCGGCAAATTGCTTTCGGAAACGGTGGTCGGGTGGAGGTCTGGCAAACGATGGTTTCTTGTTTCGTTTAAAATGGGTTACAATTTTGGCTTCATTTGGTTTTTGTCAGGTTTTATTGAAACTTTACTTTATTATTTAAATGATACTATTTTTATTTTGTTTTCGTCCAGTTAGTGTGTTATACATTGTATGATTCGCAACAAAATATAAATCGTTGCATTAAAAGTTCTTGAATCTAGCAGATCTTAAATTTTTAAAACAAGAAAGCCAAGAAATCTTTAATTGTTATTGCAAATAATTGGAACATATTTTTCCCTATGAATTATTATAATTGACAATACAAAAAAATTAGGAAACACAGAAATAACAAGAAAATTAACAGCAGTAAATTATAATTTTATTTATAATATCAAAGGACTGAAATTAGAATGACATTTATGTATATTTTTGTTGAAACAATTTTAAATTTACTATTAAAAATTTTTTAAAACAAAATTCTTAATTTTATATAAATTTGTTCAAAAATGAATTTATCGTTTAAAAAATGTTGTGAAGCGAGGGAAAAGATTAAAGCAACTATAAAACATATCATGTTAGTCACAGTTCTTGAAACTCGAATAATTTTAAATCTCTACAAACCTTCAATTACCAGCCAACAAACTCTTGCACTCATAACGAACTTGTAAAAGTGCGTTTTTCTGTTCGACATGGGAAACAAGAACTTCGCAATCGAGTAAAAAAAACACACACACAAACAAAACTCGATTCTTCGTGCCCGCTAGGTGTTGTCCGCTGCATCCGTAGCAACATTTTCCTGACCAGAAACAATGAATGTAGTGGCGTGTTCTGCATAGCGAAAGGTCAACACCGGCTGTATGCACACAGTGCGCCTTTGCAAACCAAAGTTTCAATGTTCGGCAACTAAACACTCCACAACACGTGCCACGAAACAAAAAAAAAAGGAAAACCGGTGCATTCAGCAATTCTGGCACGTTTTGCCATGGCTCGGCTCGTATCGGCGTGAGGGCAGAAACGGTTCCGCTAGAACAAAAAGAAAGGCCAAACGATTGCGGTGGGGTGGAGAATGCCATAAAACTGCGACGGTTTCTCAAGTGTTTCGGTGTTGTTTTATGCGTTCTAAGGCTACGTCCGTTGCATGCCGCTCCGTCGAACGAGAAAAGCCGTGAAAAGTCGAACTCGTACAATAATGTGACCGCTGCTGGAGCGGTGAGTGCGTCGAATGCTGTCCGGGGGTGCATTCAAGCGTGAGAGTCCCACGTGGACTAATTAGTTAAATCCGTAGCGTAACACGCAGCTGAGAACGCTCGGTGGGACGACCTTTGTACCATGGACTGCATTTGTGTAGTCAGGTGTATCTGAGGCTACCTTTGCTACCCGGCTCGGTGTGTTCGATGGGAAACTTGGGTCGGAAATGTGGGATGGTTTGAGGCGTAACCGGCGCACACGAAGCACTTGCATACGCATTGTACGGGCACTGTGCTGCTAGATGCTGGAGCCGTAAGCAGCCGTTGTTGAAGTGTTGAGGCGAAACGATTTTATCATATCATCGACCGAACACAGAAGCAGCGATAGAAAGAGAGACGGCCAGATTTACTAACCGGCTAGTGTTGAGCTAATTGTGTCGATAGCTTTATCTTGGATCATTTATCATGCATTTCGATGCAATTGCAAGCATAAATATACAACAACCCTGCTTGTTGGTGGTTTGTATTGGACCGGGATCGGTGTCGTACTCGGTAGGAGTACAGGTGTGCATGCAAACTTACAACGTCACCGATGTTTGATTCCACCGTTTATCGTGGTTTCTTATCGCTGGTCCCGGTCTGCTGCATTGTTTGTTTTCCGTTGCGGTTATGATGTAAATGTATTCTCCTCTGAAATGGTGTTAAGCTGTGCTGGGGATTAGCTTTCAATGAAACGCGTTTGCGGGTAATGTTTGGTGAGTAAAACGCCACCGAACTGTCCGTTGTTCGGTTCGTTTCGATACTATTTGCAGTCATGCAGGATGAATGTATGGAATGGTTCGTTTTTAAATTGGTGTTAAATATTTTAATAATATTTTAAAATAGGAAATTTGCATACAATTTTATTTTAAGTATTTTTACACTCATAATTTAATAACTGATAACTGAACACACATTTATGTTTTTGAATCTGTTTCAATTTCTTAAAAAAATAATTTAAAAAAATAGATTTTTTTGTTTTCAAAATACATCAATATTGATTTTTAAACACTCTTTTTCTTTATTGACAAAACAAAGTGATACTGAACGCGACAAAGTGATGGAAATAGCTTGCACCTCGAACTCGACTCCAACAATTTTTAATGATAGCATTGCTATCATTGGAACGCGCGATAAGCGATCCCAATCGAAACCGGATCGTCCTTCAATCACTGTCACTGTCGCAAATGTGCTTACGCGAGCCGCCGGCCAAGGAGACAGCGTGCGTAGCGGGCCGATTGCGCGTATCATTTCTGCCTGTACATGCACTTTTTAAAATCACCCTAATGATAATGAATATGACCGTGGCGTTCATGCACCTCACCGGCGCAGGCACAGCCATTCGGTATCGCTGGGCGAGAGTGAAAACGGCGTGGTGTGTAAGCTAAATTTTATTACATTGGAAAGTGTGATCGATAATTTAGAAATAAACGATTAGAAAGCTAAACAACGGCGTACGGTGCACGACCCTGCTGCGGGGTGGGGGAGGTGTGAAAGGGGTGAGCAAGTGCCATGAGAACCGTGCCCTCCGTGCGAATAAACTAATATCGATTAAATTCGATTGGTGTAATAATTATGCTGCTTTGCGAGATACTTTCACGTGGAAATCAATTTTGCGTTATTTGTTTTTTTTATCTGTTACTTCCCGATAGTTAAATTTCGCACGTGTCGCAGCCTGGATAAGTCACCTTCAATTAGGTACGGCTGTGATAAAAATGATTCACCCCCAACTGCCCATTTTTTTGTACCGCTATTTAACCCTTTTCCATTATGGTAAGAGATAATATCGCTATCAACAAGCGTTTCGATTGTTGCAAGTTGCTGGTGCTGCTGTTTAGTGAGATTAAAGGCATCCGTGAGCCAAAGCATCGCCCTGGTGTCGATAGCACAAAACTCGCCCCCGGTTCGCCCTGCCAGCGTGCCCGGAGTTGACGATAAATTCCGGGTAATTGTTTCACACGCACACCAGGTTTGTTGTTGTGTTTTTTCACCCCCACCTGTGTTTTCACCCAACCCACCGATGATGATGGTACGTGATGATGCAAATATTTGATGATCGACTCCGATAAAGAGCTTTATCAACGTTGGTTGCGTTATCACTCGGCGTGTTCGGTCGGGGTGCGACAGAAGGGCTGACGGAATTGAGAAGCGTTAAAAAGTGGTTAGTATTTAAAGTTTTACGGTGGAAGCAGCATACATGTGCGTTCGCGTTCGGCTAAATAGAAAGGATCAATGTTACGCCGCGCAAAGGCACACAAATACGGTGAGAGTTGAAAGCTTGCGCTGAGGCAAATCTGTTTTCGTGATGTTGAGACGGAAAATGGGAGGTTTTTTCCCTCCTAATATCCAACCGTGCCCGAAACCGAAATGTGGAAAATGAGCATTGATTAAATCAAAATTGACCCCTCGGCCGGTGCATGCATCTGATTGCATATTAATGCAATAACATCCACCCCCCCTTGCGTGGCTCGCTGATTAACCGTCTACCGACATTATTCATCTCACGTGCGGCTTTCCAATCGTGTGGTTCATCTTGTTTTCCACCCATTTTGCTTTGGGCTCCTCGTAGCGCAACAAGCGCAATTAAATGCGTTTTTATTGTCATTTGTTTGCCTGTTATCGTAACGCATCATCATGCGATTTGCATGCGGAATATTAAAACTCGCTTACTGTTACTGTTTTCCCAGTGGAAATTCGTTAGATATTCAACAATTTTCCTTTCGTGAACTGGAAAACTATAAGAAAAGCGTATCGTAATGAATAAAACACTAGCCTTGCACACATTTTTTTTTTCATCTCTCTTTTCGTTTCCATAATCGAGGGTGTTTCATTTAGGTTTTTACTACAAACAAACGAGCTGCTGTCCGGTCCGAGCCGCTTGCTGTAGCATTTTCAAGAGTAGTAACATCCCTCTCGACGTCGTAGTTGACGTCGAAAAGCGAGCAAACTAAAACATTTTTAATCCAACGTAATCCCCCGAGCCGAGTGAAGTGAGCAATAAATATGCTAATGGGTAAAAGTTATGCAAAACAAAAGGCGGTGCGAAATGGTCCTGTGGAAAGGGAGCG
>JXXA01013435.1:0-10567 GCA_000956255.1 Anopheles punctulatus
CTTCTTTTTTGTTATTGTGATGATGGTCGATAGTGAAGCATACGCGGCCAGTGCGTCGGGTCATGTTTTCCGCCGTAAACCGGTTTCAGCGCTGGGTAGAGATTCTTCATTTTCTCCCCCATTTTCGTTCACCCTGAATCGTGAATGGAAATTCCGCAATGGATCGCGCTGAGCGTTTAGTGGCTGAAATTTTGTCTGTACATCCCCTTGAGAGCTGGATTGTCCTATCATTTCTTATCAGTTCTAGCAGGCTACAGAAGACAAATGTACGTCAAATGTTTTGTTTTCTTAGAGAAACATTCTCGCACTTATTATTGACCTATTGAGTTAACGACAAGGGTTAAAGGTTTTCCATACATATAGGACGAACTTGCGAACAGGACAAAGACCTAAGCTTTGCGTACCGGAGCCTGATCAAGCGGCGCGTGCTATCTCAGTGTCAATCAAATGCATCTATCACGCGCGCCATTGCAGTTCATCTTCATTGTCCACTTTTATCTCGCCTGCCGATGTATCTAGAAAATGCGTCCACTTGTAGCAACAAACAAAGGATTGTTCGATACAAACGAGCCTGTTCGCAAAAAAAAACAAAACAAAAATCAACAGAGGATTCCACCCCAAGTCTAGCAAGGATTCCACACCCGTCACGTGATCTCATCATCGTAAGGCAATTTGAAGTTAGGTAACATAATTCTTATCAATCATATTTCTGCTCTGCCGCTCATTATAAAGCCATTGGCCCGAAAAAAGCAGAAACAGAAACATTTGCAATCGTACGACCTTGCACGGAAAAGCGGTACGTCTTATCGAACTGATTATCGTGGTCCATAGGACGGTGATCCTGGATTAGGCTGCCACACCGGGTTGGCTTCTTCCGCCGCACTTGTTTTCGTTCGGTTTACGTTAAAATGTTTGTTTGTTTGTTGTTACGACGCAAGATGGCTACTACGCGTATGACCTATTTGCGCCCGCGTGCGCGCGCTCGCGCTCGCGCTCGATGTTCGTGTGGTCCAAGTCTCGCAAGCCTCCCTCTACCAGCTCGCTCCGTCAACGCGACGGCCCGGTTATAGGGCCGTGTAATTGTTTACCAGAATGTTAATTACATGCCTGGTCGCGTTATCAAAACCCGAGACAGCGGGCAATCAATTTTTAGTCGAAAATAATATCATTACCTATCCCGTATCGTAGCGATAATATGGTCCTGGAGATTTGTATGACCCATTTGCCTGTGTTTGCGGGCTATCATAGTTGAGGAAACTGGCCGGTACTCTGGGCATGAGTGTGTATTTTTCTTCAGGTAAAGTACGGTTGACATGTTACGTTGCTCGTTTGAGTTATCATTGTTTTGCAGCGATCGCTTGTGAAAGTTTGTTATGGATGATATACGGGTTGTTTATTGTTAACTGTTGAAGTTGTAGCTTTATAAACACTGATAACAAAATGCTCCTGTCCTGAAAGAACTTGTTACCGATAGGAATTTTGTCAGAAAAGGTTCGTAAGGCGGATCCTGTTAGCCTGAAAACCTGAAACCTGAAAATGGTAGGATCAGGTTATTACGTTGACTTTAAATTATCCGGTAACTTTTAGTTAAATAATATACAGTTGTAGTTTTAAACACTTATGAACACGGTGAATTTCACTCATCTCACCGTGGAATTAAATTATAAAAAATTTGCGAATGGCGAATAACGAAAACAATGCAATATTAAACCAAGAATCCGAGACCATCGTTTTGAGAACATAATTGATTAGTCTCACTTTTTTAGATAAATTAAATCTATATATTCGAGAGCGTTTGGAGAATCACAATATTTGAAAGGGTATTGCCAGTCTAGTTAAGTTGCTAAGTGCTTGCTAACACGTGAAAACAATGTTAAAGTTAGCAATAAGATACTAACAGTTTTTTTTTCTCAATTCCAAAAAGCTTTCGAATGCGTACATTTGTGACGGCGTCAATTGAATTAAAATATCAGATTTATTTGTCACTTTTGCTTGAGTTCCATGAATCATTCCATTTAAGGAAGATAATCAGCTTTAATTATATTACTTCTTGCCTAAATGTAAATGGTTTCTAGTTTACAATTATACGCATGATTGTAGTAAGTATGAGTGTAAGAAAAGGTTATTACACTTTAGCATAGTGCTGCACAGTGCGACGAACCGTAAGCTGGAATGAAATGCATCGCTTCTGCTGCATTATCGATTGCTTCGTTTCGTTTGTCGGAACGATTTCTCAATCTCAAACTGACGTAAATCAGTTCGTTCGAGGAAGTCCCGTCGTTCAAGAAATCCATCCTTTCCTTTGTTGTGCGTTTGCAGCTCTTCCTCGATGCCTTCCTGTCGCTTGAAGCTGGTCCAGTCGAGTTTCGTTTTCTCTAAAGTGGTCAATTTATTTTTCTGAGTTAGCTGATTTAATACTGCTCCTAAACCACCTCCCCGGCTACCACCGCCGCGTGGTTGAAAACCTTTCGATGCCGCTGCTTTTGATATCGACGATATGGATGTTGATTTTTCATCTTCACCTGTATTGGTAGTCTTGTTACCACCATGCTCTTCCGTTAGAACTATCTGTTCACCGGCAAATTCAAACAACTGGGCTACGGTCGGTTTTTCCTTCTCTGCTGGCTTGGGTGCAGCGATTGGTTTCATCTCGGTACCCGGTTTTTTAACTTCTACGTTTGGTTTAGAATTCCGACCGGAAGTAGATCCTTTGGTATCAGCGGTACTGTTGCCAGTACTAGTACTATTACTGCTGCCACCCAAGAAATCCGCCCATAACGCATCTGTTCGTCGTTTTTCTTCCTCCTCATCTAGTTCGTCGTCCTTTTCATCTTCCGATGAAGAGCGTGCTTTTTCGCATGCTTTTGATATTGGTTCTGTGCCCTTCGATTTTTTCCTACTACCCTCATTCGATTTTAGTTTGCGCTTCGAGGTACTTTTGGATGCAGAAGCCTTCTTCGCATCTGGTTTGTGGTTTTCTTCTGCAACTTCATCGTCCGTATCCAATTCACTTCCGGTATCTGCTACCTCCCTGTCCGGCCGGAAGTCATCGTCACTAGCATCACTATCACTTGGGTAGTCTTCCTGGTTCATAATGCCTTTATTATACACGAGAAGAAATAAATTCGTATGAGAAAGGACACTCAATACTGTGTATAGAAGAAATCCTGCAAAGATAATAAACAGCGGTACAGTCGTTTGTAGTACACATACGGACCGCTTACCTTTTTTTTCTACTGTAGGAACACACACTTTTAACACGTATTTAATAGCGGTTCTATTCCTTTTTCTTATGTATAGTAATAGTTTTAGTTAAGTTTATATAAAAAATTAAAATTATCTCCTCGTTTTCAGCAATAGATGCGTATTTCTTTATTGCCGGCCAAAAACGTAGCTACAATAGCAGGTTGGCTCGTCTACATCATTGCGGTACGACAATTCCGCAATACCGCAACGACATTTTGACATTTCGAATTCGTATAAAATATTGTGATATGAGTGTAAATTAAAATTAAACTAAGAAAATCATGAATTTTAGGATTTTTGAGGATCATACTGAACTGCATTGACCACATATGCCAGTCAATTTAGAAATGCACTGTAAAGAGCTTATCTGCGACATTTAGGTATGTTATGTTTTCCAAATTAGCTTAGAAGAAAAATTATGCGATTGTTAAAAGATTTCCCTTTTTTCTTACTCATCTCATCATACTCATACTCATCTTACTCATTACTCATACTAAGTCTCGTTCTTTGTATCAAAGGTAGAAAAGAACAGCTGGAATTAGTCTGATGCTCCGTCGATTTAATTGCGCGTGATGTCAAATTGTATAAGGAATTTGACAGAAAATGTCATATATACTATAGAAAATATATTAGTTATTTTTAATATCATTCTCTTTTTGGTAATATTACTCCTAACATTACATTTTCAATAATTATGGAACTGTTTTTATGGTCTAATTTCGTGGCTTTTTCGTGTGTTTGCTTTGTTTGTTTTCTGCATTTGACGTTCCCTCAGGTTTGTTGGGTGTTCCTCTCGTTTTCTGTCAAGCGAGCTCCTCGCGTACTTCGTCCACAACTCGATAAACATTTTTTATGTCTTCAGCGTGTATACTCGAGTGTTTTCACAAAAAGCGAAAGATTGTTCACGGGAAAGAAAAAATATTCGCCATTCCCGAACTTCCACAGTTTATTTACCTCAACTGAACCGTTCGATCTCGTGAAATTGTTCGTGCTAAAAGTGTTCCCGTGCGTCCGCTATATTACTAAATTACTCGTTCGATAACACTGCAGTGTTTCAGGAAAGGTTCTGCTGTCTTTTTTGTTGTTTGGCCTTCATTTGCGTTGAGAAATATACAGTGCAAAGGTCGAAAATCCGTTCTTCCGTAGCATAATTGCACCACTAATTGTGATTCGAAATGAAAGATTCGTCATAAGGAGCAGTGAAGGTGTAAATCGCTCAGTTTGGGGCAATACAAGCAAAAGAAAATAGATAAGGCGCGATGGAGCGATTGGGAAGTGCAAAATTTTAATGAAGCCGCAGAAGGATTGAGAATATGATGTTGAAACAAAAGCAACAACAACCTCGCCAGCAATCTGATGCGTGGAGGGTGTTGCTGTAGTGATTGTGAAGTAAAACATATTTTTGCCCAAAATTAACGAGTAAAACTCCGCAGCTAGTGGATTCAATTCGAGTAGCTGTGAATACGCAAAAGAAATCAGTAGAGCGGTCAGAAATATGCAAATAGTGCTTATAAGATTTCAGCCCAAAACAAAGCCAGTTACGCACAAAAACTAGGCGAAGGGCGAGTTGTGTCCTTTGATTGCAATAGATCGATCAGAACGGAAAGGAGACTATTAGGGATTTCGATAAATGGAGAAATCATCGGATGAAGGCAGCCGGAGCAACCGTAGCAGAGGAACTTACTGATACAAAGGTACAGCTTCTATATTGTCATCAGTGTTTGACTCATCACGTTCATGACTAATCAGAGCTACCAAACTTATTGATTTCTCAGATAATGTGGCGTTAGATGAACAGTCACCCAGTCGTTAAATGATACTGATTTCTGTATGTCTTTCTTTCGTCATAGAATCACACAATGGTGCACAGTGGTGTGTTTGTATCGCACTATCTGCTGCGACCATCTGCACCATTACCATCTGCCGTTGTCGTCGTTACTGCCGCTGCTGCACCCATTGCAACCGTGCTGGAACGAAGCAGCAGCTCGTCGGCACCACCGTTGCTACGGTACCCATCTTTCGTCAAATCGTCAATCGAACCAAAGCCTTCTTTGTCGTCGTGTTCGTTGTCGTCCATCGATTTGCTGTTCCAGCCAAAGATTGTGTCAATTCCTACCGTCTTGTGTGGACAGTTATATAGTGCGAAGGAAGAAGCCGCCCGGAAGCTGGGTATCCACAGGTCCTGTCGATCAGCTGCTTTACGGAAAATTTCTTCATCAACGAAGAAAACCGCCCAGAGGCCTGCCTGGATTGTTTAGAAGCACGATCGACGTGGTGGTCCACCATACTGCCTTGATGGTCTTGAGTTGTTAAGCAGCTTTCGTTTCTAGGGGCGGTTCTAGGCATCTGTATAGCATTTGCACCGAACTGTCTGTAGTGTCTTGTAACGCGTAGTGCATCGTTCATATTTTTTCCCCATCACCACCAGCTATCCACCTTTTCAATCTATTTTATGTATGCATCATCATTTTATACCGCAACCATTGAAACATTCAACATAGAGTGACATTGTAGTGTCCCGTTGTAGGAGGGACCGGGACAGAAAGAAACCGTCGCAACTGTATCTAGTAAACACTGCGAAGCACGCCAGCAATGATGTACTATGGCAGAGACGGTAGCAGTGGCGGCGGTCTTTCGGAGCTGGACACGATAGCGAACGTGATCGGGCTGAGGGGCGTGGGCACCTCCTCGCTGCGTACTTTCGTCGAGATGTGGTATCACATCTTTCTATGGGCGCTATTTTCGTCCATCTTCGTTCACACGTGTGCCGCCGTCATCGCTTTCGTGACGTTACGGAAGCACAAGTTTGGGCGTTTCTTTTCGATTTTCATTTTCGTCATGGGCGTCCTATCGCCGGCGACCGGTGGCGTCGTAAGCAGTACCGTGATTGCCTTCGTACACCGGGCCTCAAACTTTCAGATGTCACCGATTGCGGCCATGATCTGGGGCGTCGGTCAGACGATTGTGTCCGCCTGCTTCGGATTCACGCGCATCCTGGCCACACTGTAAGGAACTGCTCGCCATCTACCTGCTGGCCTAACCTCTGTCTTGTTCCATTTGTGCAAAATTCATCCTTCCCTTTATCGTTCAGTCAGCCGTATTGCTCTGTCTGTGTACATCCTCTTGGAAGACTGTTTTGTTTTTTGCAGATATCCGTACGTTGGATCTGATTGTGATATAGAATGCATAGTTGGAATGGTGGGGTTGTGGTTAGGGATACCCACGATACAGAGGGGAGAGAAGGAGACATCTCCTTTTCCTCGTAAAGAAGGATGCAGGTGGTGGCGGTCATACAACACTAAAGAAAATAGTAGCTGTTAAACGAACGCATCGCAATCCACTACATTAGGGACTCGACATACAAGGACAGGGCAGGTAAACGATACACATCACAATACATCACAGAAAAGGGGGAGAAATAGAAATCGAAGAAATAGAAACAGAATGCTTTCTGCGTGTGATGAGCTTAGATTAAAAAAATTAAAGGAACACGACGCTACCAGCGTGATATGAGAAATTGTAGGTTTGTGCAGTATGGGTTTAGAGGATGTTTTGTTCTTTTTTTTTGTTTATTGTACTTTCTCATGCCACGAACACTCAACAAAGACAAAAACCTCGATTGAAGATGGCAGCAGATAATTTAGAGATGTTGCACGTAAGGAAAATGCATTCATGTTTGGAAGAACACTGTGATGATTTTCGTCCCTAGACCCGTTCAAAACAACCGGGAAACTAAAAATCAGAGTAAATTGGCCGTTACTTCGCTTACAGTGAATTGGCAACATTTGCTCTCCTCAGAACTGAGTGACCGGCGGACGAACAGGAACAACCGTAACCTGCAAACGGCTTGTACATGTACATGTCCTTCTTTAAGCGTGTGTTATTGTGCGTATTTGTGTAATGCTTTCGAAGCAGCTTCGGATACTGTAGAAATCATTACAGAATAGCCACAATTACACTAGTATCAATGAAACGAATCGAGTAAATAGTGATCCTCAACATCGTAAGTCAAATGCTAGATAATATAACTACCAATCATTTACGCCGAAGTAAACAATACTCTACGATTGGCGGGATTGTATTAAAAGACAGGTTTATTTTAAACTACAATTCGTTAACATCCTTTGTGACTCGCTATTTCCGAGGATTGTGAAAAGCAACGAAAAAAGGGCCGTTATCGTTCTATAACGTTCTACTACCAAAGATGGAACGAAATAACACCACATCACCCACGGTCCGGTGCGTATCGGTTCATTTTAACCCCAAAAAAGCTATATATTCTGCTGGTGCGCCATGCTGATAATGTCAGCATATACTTTAATTTTTGCTTCGGTGGCCATACTTGGTTAAGCGACTATCACACTGGCGTTGGTTAAGTTATTATAATCACCGGGATAAAACCACGGCCACGGCCAGCCGGTGATGTTTCGTGTGTTGGTCACATTATTATTACTTGACGATGATGATAGACGATGCAATACTTGTTTTGTATATTTTGTGTAGCGTTTGCTGTTTTCATACTGTAGGGCGTTAGTTTTAAATAGTTTTAAATCATAGTCACGCTTCAGAGTTTTATTTTACTGACGATTCATATGCCTAGATTTCCTTTAATCATACTTTCCATGAGATGCAGGGTAGAGATAATCGAATATTAAGTAATTATCTGCGGCAAAACGGATGTTGCAAATGAACAAATATGAAAATAAACTGAATCAATTCAAGAACAATAAGACATATAAACATGTGTACCTAAATGTATTTAACATTTAACATTATTAGTGATTTCAGTTATTTGAATCCATACCCCAATTCATACTCTTTGACAGTTTTTACAAATGCAAACAATGCCGTTTCGAACATTTTGAACCAACATATAAATTTTCAGTAATCTTATTATGGTTTCATTTCAAATTTTGAACGTAATGCAGGTGCCACGAATATCATCTTTCAACGGATGTTATTTTAGATTTCTGTTCGATTTTAAATGGCCATCGGAAGCTGTAACAATCTTGGTTGTGTACTATCTCAACTGTACACATTTTGGCTATTCAAATGTCAAACGTTATTGTGCTCTTGTCAGATTGGCCAATCGTAAACAACGTGCTCTCGCATTTCACAGGCGAACTAAATATTTTTGCTTTTACTCTAAACGAAACCGAATATTACCAAAAACATGTATCTAATGTACGATTTGAATGAAAATGGCGAACGCTTGTACACTCTGAAGGTAAGCACATTGTATTATGAAGCAAGAACATTCAGCGCGATTCTAACCTTAATGTGTACCTCATACAGAAACACAATGCCGCCGGTACACCGACCCAGTCGGCACATCCCGCAAGGTTTTCTCCGGAAGATAAATACTCCCGCTATCGTATCATCATCAAGAAACGTTTCGGATTGTTGCTGACACAGAAACCGGAACCCATCTACTGAGCACCTTATATTCACACAAATTTCTATTAAACGTTTGAAATAAAGCTTAAAATGTAAGATGTATATTTTGTAGTTAAGCATTTGCTGTTTTTTCGCCCTTACTATCAGTTTAGCTTTCTACTCAAACCGACCGAATAGTCGTAAAGTTTGGTATTAGTAAATTCCCCTCGCATGTCGAGCATATAGTAAAGCGCGCGGTTCTTGATCTTGATGGGTATGGTGACGCGAGCCGCCTCTCTGGACTCCTGGGCGGAAATACACCTCAGTGGGACGTCCATGATTCGATTCGTTCCGAACGGAGCGTACGTTACCACACTAACCGTGTCACCGCCCTTCCGCAACACTAAATAGCGAACGGAGCGTAACGTGAACATCCACGAAGCAAACAGCACTCCGTATCCTAAAGTTAGAAAAACCGTGTTTAATCCCTTTTGGTGTACAGTGAGAAAATCATTTGACATACCTATGCAAAAGCACATTATCGCAATGCTATTGCGATACTTGTTTTCACCTAAGTTTATTCTTTTATACCAAGGTAGATCTTCTTTGCCGTCCTCTTGCACAGGAGCATCCTTGAGCGTCGTGTATGAAAAGTGACAAAGATAGCCCCAGAACAGAAACTGGGATACCGCAAAGATGTTTAACACTTTGTAAAAACGAGGATTTTCATACTTGAACAGCATCACATCTTTGGGGATTTTCGTATTAACATCGTACACACGGCTAGCCGGTATTTGAGTAGATTGCCATCGGCGGCATACCGTCGATTGAATAACGCTCGCGGACGTCGTCCACGTATTTCGGAGGTTCGTCAGAATTTTCCCACTGTTCGCTCCAAACGAAGATAAAAGCCGAACAATCATGATTTTTTAAGCAAGATTCTCAATTTACTATCTTTTAAGTTACCTAACTGCATAGCGTGAACTAGAAGTTTGTTTATACTTCATATACTCCTCAAGCGTCGCTAAAGGGTTTATGATTGGGCTTCACTTAGGACAAGTTGAGGACATTGATCAACATTATTTGGATCATACAACATTTTTTCGAGTAAAAAGATATTTTTAAAGCCATTTCATTACATTCCATATCATTGTAACAAAATACGAAAAGATCTTAATTATAAAATAAGTGCGTGAATATTTTCGAGCAGTATTTTTTTCTCTCCAATCCAAACATGCATTTAATGACAGACGCCTTACAAACGAAAGCTAGAAATGAAATAGATGAACATAATAAAATTCGTTTGAATTAGGGGTTATTGCGTTTAGTTCAAAATCCTGCTCAAACAGATAATAGTTATAAGCACATGAGCTATCGCTGCCGAATAAGTGGTATGACGAGAACATTGCTCGAAAACTGAGAAGAATGCATTCATTTTTCTTTGAAGTTGTCATTGCAAGTGTGGATGGTAGCAATGATCTGTAAACAATAACAAACTTGCTTTTTTTAATTATTGAAATGGTCTGTAGATTTTAAATTGTATTCTACATTTTTAACATCACAAGCCGTTTTGTATATTATGTCACAACTCTCTCAATAACTGTCCAATGTACGTAAAACATTTTATCACATTAAATGAAATATCGATCGTTCGATAACGAAAAGTGAAGCAAGCAATTTGTATTTTATTCTGAAAGCAAACTGAACTGAGTCGCTGCTATGATATTGCTTATCATATCATATAATTATGAACTTAAAATACAGACCTGAAGTAAGCTTCTATAATAAAATTATAGAAAAAAGAGTGAAAATAAAAAAGATATAAATACACAATGCATGAAGCGTATAAGCAGAGCAGAGAGAAGAAATGGAGAAAGATATAAAAAGAAAGAGAGGAATGATAAAGGGAGAGGGGAAAGCGAGAAAGAGAGAGAGAGAGAGAGAG
>JXXA01013437.1:0-10658 GCA_000956255.1 Anopheles punctulatus
AGACATGCAAATGGAACACCGGCAGGTAAACGGTTCACAGATATAATGCATACTACATTCAGTTTCCAACGCGTGTGAGGTCTCTCGATCGCTGTAGTACTTGAAACCACCGACGTCCTACCGTCCCTTCCGAAACATTCCAGGCATCTGCCGCATAGACACACACGAGAGTAAAAAAAAGGGTGCGATTGGATGCAGTTTCACCGTTTTTGGAGTTGTGTGGTTTTGTGGTCCTCAACCTCAACGTTGGCGAGGTTGGTCGTGGACCGGCGGGTCGCCACATTTCATCGTTTGCAGCGCGGGGTTCGATTATTTGCATTTTCATTTACCTCCCCTTCCAGCCTCCGGTGTGCTCTAGACAAATTAAGGAGCGGGCCTCTATTAAAAAAAAAACGGGGTGGAGCGGGCTAGCGGACGGAAGATGACGGTGTGTTGCTGTGCGAGAGTGTTGGAGTTTATGTGATCTTTGACATATTTATGCGGTGCAAGATATTTTACGAGCGGCGCAGAGGCAAACTGCAACGTGCGGCGTGAAAGTGGTGTGTATATGAATTAAAAAAAACATACACACACACCACGGGAGAAGATGGAAATTTGAGATGATGTATTGTCTTTTTTCTGCCACCTTCCTGCCAGACCGGGCACCGTTGCCTCGTTCATCTCGATCACTTTCCATCATGGACGGTGTGAGATGCAGTTTTGTGCATTCGGAAACCGCCGCCGGGTATGACGTTTTTCCGGGGCACGTGTGCGGGCCGTTCGCGGGCCCGTTCGTTCCGCATGCAAACGGCCACGATTTATGACTCTCGGGGATATAAATTAATTCTACATCATCTGTGTGTGTGTCTGTTTCGACAGCAGCCAGCAATGGTGGGCCGGTGCGAGATGTTGGACGTACCCGGTTCGGCTAGAGAAAGACACAAGGCAAGGCCCCGCCAGAACGACAAGGTGCTTGGATTGGATTGGAAGTTGGGATTTAAAGATCCTTCGGCACTTCCGCTATCGTACGCCTTTCCATAGACATTTTCAGGTTAGGTTTTGGGCGGACGTTCATGATCGGAATTTTATAAGCGTTAGTTTGGACGCAGCTGTCGTCGTCGTCGCGCAGCGGCGATGAGTAATGCATATCAAACTCCATTCAAATATTCCCTTATGTACAGTGCAGAGTATGCATTATGGAGAGGAGGCGCTGCACTGATCGCTGCCTTTTTTTTTGGAGAAGCCAGAAATACTGCTTCCAACTTGAGGTTTGGATTGTAGCTGAAACAAAGAACGAAATGCCGCATCGCTATGAATATTAATGAGACGAGGCTTTGAATCTCGAATCTTGCCGGAGATAGATACGTGTAAGCGTATCTAGTTGGCTGTTTTGGAGAGCTGTTCTCTCACACACTGAGGTCGTTCGTGACGTTTCCAGTTGTTAGGGAAGAATAGATTACTGATCATCAAAACACGCCAACAGGAGCACACGGACAACGACGACTTCGTGCCCGAAGCGAGCAGCAGCCTCGCCCGGTACGTGATAGCGAGCCTACTTTAATGAAGCCATTCCAGGGCGCAATCATTTTGCAGAAAGCCAAACAAACAAAGGCGTTCTTTGCAAAAGCGTAGCGGCCTACTAGCTCGATGCAACCAATGGAATCAGGTCAGCAGCACCATTCTTTGTCTGACTTCTTTCTCTTTGCAGTGCAACGCATCCCGAGGTCGGTCGGACGGCAGGAGCCGAGGCTGCAGTTTAAACACACCAAACGAGAAAAGCATTCCACCACGGAATTCAATGTTCCTCCGAGTTGGAGAGCAAAAATCGTCATTAGCTTCGCGCTGAAGCTGGAGGCAAATGTCTGGAATACCGATATGAGCAACACCGTACCTCGCACGCACACATCGGGATTTGTGATCCCACTCGGCTGCTCGAGTCTATGATCTTCGGGCCGCACCAGCTCTGTCTTATGGAGGGACCACAACCCACGCAAAAACCGACCGATCCGACGCCGACTCCGGCTCTTTGTGTCATTTCTTGTTTTGCGCACCGCAGTCGAGTCAGCGAACGACGCGCCGTGGAGCTAATATTCTATCACCTAACCCGGAGACCGTCGTCTCGGGGCCCTGTGAAGCTGATGCCTCCCTCCCAGCATTTGCATTTGGACTATCCTTGTGGGGGCCCAGCGGAAACGGGTGGCAACCAGATCTCAGTCCGCACACGCTCCTCACAATCCACAACATGACCTAAGCCCTTTTGTCTCACACGGTACCGCGGGCGGTGGCAGTGTTGCCATCCGAAACCGGTTTCACATTGTCATCGCAGCGGGTGTGTGTGTGTGTGTGTGTTTAGTGCTCTGCGTCAGCCACGTTTGAGGTGATCGCGAAGCGAAAAGAGAGATTGATCCGGATCGGTTGCAGCTGTGCGCGGTAGGTGCCATATGCCGGAATGCGGACCATCTGTTTGGTAGCAGAGCGATTTGGTGGGGTAATTAGTACAGCACCTGGACGATCATTATCAAAGCAGATGCCTTGTCGAAGTACGAAGTACTTCCCAATCTTCAGTGAGAGACACTAATTTAACCCCGACTTGACAGGCCTTTTCTACAGACATAACACGCCATTATCTTGTTTATAAAACGAGCATGTTTGAAGCTTGTCAACGTGACAATGGAGGCGCCGCGTAGTCAAGCTTCTAGCTGCCCCCGTAGTATCTCGCACCCGGAAGGTTCTGGCGACAACAAGTTATCCACTTTCTAAGTCGACCGGCGGCAAAGTAAGTCTCCGGACAGGCGACAATGGTGCATGCGACGTCTGTTTGCCGCACTGCAAATCCAATCACGGGCAACATGGCGACGGAATGGCCGTTGATGTCCTCGTAGCCTGTGTCCGTGTGTGCGAACAAATAGGCTAATTAGCACGGCTCAACCGGAGAGTTGAGCGTACGGTACCGGTTCGTTGCCTTCGCGTGCTCCACAATACGTTTATCACCCAGACCGAGCGCCTCCGCGTTCAGCTGCGTTGCATTTAGTTAGATAATGCTAATGGTGAGGATTTAATCGTCTCTTCACGGGCGTTTCCAGGCTAATAATAGGTCATTAAGGTAGCCCCTTCGCCTCCTTAGCCACCGTTTTTTTGTGGGCTATCAATCTGTACTTGTAAGTTCAACTGTGGAGCAATCAAATCTGGAGGTTTCCAAAAGTGCACGGGCTAGGACCAACACACCGTGAGCTAATTAAAATGTTGTACCCACGATTGTTGCTGCGTACGGACGTCACTGCATGGCGGGAAGAGGAATGGCGCTTCCGTTGCATCTCCGCCACACGATGCACGTCCGTTGATAAATACGACCCCGATTCGATGGCGCACACCGCGAAGTGACGACGGTGACAATTATCACAATCAAAATTCCTCTCGCGTCGTCTGCAGGCACTGGGAAAGGGTGAAGGAAGCGAAGATCCAATAAGCGTCCCGCTGCTGACTTTCTTTGTTCGCTGGCAGCCACCACCCTAGCCGATCTTTTATCAGCGCGTACGTGTGTTGATTGAGTTGATACTGCGGTGGGACGTCTTCAGTCTTATCAAGCCACTCGTGGTAAACACGGGTTGCTTAAAACCATTTCCCAAGCACAGTGGTTTGGATTGGTTTAAGATGGTTTCGGAGGACAGGTAAAACAACAACAACAAAAAAACGCGATCGTCGCGATGGTTCGCTGCACCGCAAAAACGGTTGCCCGATTAAGGGCTGTAAAATGAGCCATACTATCTTCGCCCAAAGTGATGCCAGTCCCCGATAGCAGTACGTGCAAGTGTGATAAGCGGCTGTTGTCAGGAAAGCTTCTGGAGTGGGTTCTCCGCTATCGCGAAGATCCTCACGGTGATCTCATGGTCTTTTGGATTTAATTTCTTCCATACATCTTTATGAGTAAGCTCACAGACACATCATCCAACCGGCGAACATGGGGTAGCGACTTGAAACGATCATCGTTTTGGACTGATGGCAATCGCTTTTCCTTAACAACAACGAAAAAGTACCATCATCCACCAGCAGCAGCAGCAGCTGTTCCGATCATGCCCAGATATCCCAGAAAAGGCTGCTCTCAAAACCGAATCGTTGTGAAATAGCAAAGGCGCGATAAAGAAAGCGAAAAACGACTCACACAATAAAACATCAAACTTGCTTCCGTTGCGAAATCGGGTCTGCTGCTGCTTTGAGCGGCCGTCGGTTGCGTTCTTGATGTACGATAGGTGGTCCCCATTCCCGAGCATCCTGTCGCGTTTTCTTGCGCTGGAGCCTTGTCTTTGAACGCCGGCCCAGGCACCAGGACGCATCACAAGCCGTCCCGAGGTAAATGAACGATTAAAATCGCATTGCTGGCGGGTGGAAAAAACGCGCGTGTGCGGGAGAATGGGAGAAAGTTGGATCCAATCGTGGCCGCCGATTCGCATCAGAGTTTCCCGTCCGGCGCACGCGTCGTCTTTGATCGGTGATGCGGCGCCATGTTTTTTTTTTCGCCTTGCTTTTTGTCTCTCTTTTTTTGCTCAGTGACTGCGTGTGGTGTCGTCGGCGATCGAGCGATAATACCTGGTTCACCTTGAATCATCACCATCTTCGCCGTTGCGTGTGCTCCGGTGAAGTCACCGGTACACAAATCGTCGGCAGGTGACAAATATTGGTTCTTCATTCGAGGCGCTCGAAGGCCATCGTTACGCTCGCTCGTCCCCTTTCTCTACCTCCCTGTAGTCATGCGGATGCGTGTGCAGGCATATGTGCCGTCGCGAGAAGCCCCCGCATCGTGATCGATTCGACAGACGTATCCGTCCATCGGTTCATCCCAGTGTCGAACCTGAGCGCACTCGAAGTTGACAGTTGATAAACGTCAACCGGCCTAGCGTCAGTTCCTGTCAGATGACGAAACCGTTATCACGGTGCGATCGAGAACGCCTGCTGCAATATCTCGCCTCTCCCACACATACAGCAACACTCAAACAGGCCACCGGATTCCACGAAACGTTCACACGATCCACCGCCATTGGCCATCTCGAGTACTTTCCAATTGAAAAACGCCATTACGTATGGATATGGTTCTCCTCCGGTTCATGTCCGCTACTGGCCGACTCCAGCCACCAGCGAGCAGAGACACGCGTACATGTCTGTCGGATATCGAAAAGAACAATAATAATGATCACGATCGCATGATCATGGCGCGATTCACATTGAGCGCACAATTTAATGCACGCTCAAGTACGTTCGAGCGCGTTCCACGCGTAAACAGTAAACACATCAAAGCTGTGATTGTGCGTTCCGTCAGAAATTGCATCCAGAACCAGACCGATGGCAGCCAGACGATTTTAACGGCGGCTTCCTAGTGGAGTGGAAAATTTATGTAGCGTTCTTCAAGCAAGGCACCAGTGCCGGGTCGAAGGCATGAGAATCTCTCTCGGCTGGTGTTGTATTGATCTTTCAGGTTAGAACCTATTGTGGGGTTCGTTTTCAAAAAGGATCTTTGATGTCCTGGTGTTAATGAAGGCCTTTTCACAGCGAATGGAACCTATTCCTTCACCCACAGCAAAGAATGGTCTTATTGGGTTTTTTTTTCTTTTAGGGAACTTTGTTTGTGTTTGTGTGCCAGGTAAACGAAACACACAACAAACCAATAAAACAATAAATACACATCCTGATCCCCGGACCTAGGTGTTCTTCCCCGTGAGCATCAAAATTGGCAGGTTCATGTGCTGTCGGTGCGTGTAATTTGAGGCCCCTTTTGCAGCCACAACGGAGAAAGGGATCTTCTGCGAATCGATCCTCTTCCGCATAGCAAAATGTGTGACTCAGATTTGCCCCCGAACGCAAACGTCCTAAGAGAACAACAGAAAAAACCCAGATCGCTGGACGGCTCGTAATGAGGTCAGCGTCCGTTCGACTCCCTTTCCGATGGGTTCGAAGCCCCGCTGGGATCTTCGCAAGATGTCAGAATGGAAGGCACAGGTTCGTCTCCCGATACCTGTCGATGCGAAAGGTGACGGATGGGACAGTCTGCCGAAGGACAAAAGGACGCAGAAGATGATTTGCGCAGAAAATCGTCTTAAGCTTGCAATCTGCTACCTAGAAGAACGTCCAACGCCCGGTTTGTGCTGTGTTTGTAACGCTGCTTTTCGCCTCTTCCCGCGGAGACGTTGGAATGGAGAAGATGCACGCATGCACGGTTGCACGGCGAAGAAATGGCGGGGAAGGAAACGAAGCGAAAGGGCCCGCTTCCATACAACATACTTTTACGTTCCGTGACGCGCTCGAAAACGGGATGCTCGAAGGGGTTTATGCTTATGCTGCCAGTGGTGGCTTTACACCACCAAAGCGAGCGAGAGGGAGAAGGAGAGAGAAAAAAGGAGCGAGAAGAAAGATCTTCTTCGCGTTGGTGTGTTGGTGCGGGATCGTACGGGAAGATCATCATCGCGGTCGTCTTTCCTTTTTGGCTTCTCCGTTCTCTGCCTACACCTTTTGCGTTCGGTTTTCTCGTTGTCGAGGCAAGACACATGCGGTGGAGAAAAAAGACCGCCTTTGGCAAAACAAAAATCCCACACACACACACACACACACACACCGCAGTAGAGTCTGGCGACGAACAAGCCACAAAACAAAACGCAACATGGCGGTGCAGATGCAAGCAGATGCACCCATGGCAAAGCTCCTTCAACGTTGACGGCAAAGTTCGGTTTCAGCCGATGTTTCTTTTTTTTATATATGCGCACCCGCGAGTGATTTTCTTCTCGCACGCTTATTCCTGTCGATCTCCGTTCGCGGAAGAAGCCACCGACGAATGATATTATTTACAAAAAAGCGAAAAACGCTCATATTTAACGCATGAAACATGAACCGATGAAATTAAATGCTTCCGACAAGTTTGCTGACTTCATGGGAGCTGATGGCTGCACGTGAGAAATGTGGGATGAGTAACAATGTACGTTAAACAGTTTGCCTAACCTTCATAATTGCTCCTCATTGAGAGGCTCATCAGTGACGTACAGCTTAGTCTCATTCAAACACTTCTTTTCATCCTCAAATATGGAACTCCATGTTGAGACATTAGATGATACAAATATTTTTTTGCTTATGAAACGTATTCTCTTCATAGCTAGCTCGGATATGAAACACATTCACCGAAAGGATATCTCGAACATGCTAAGATTTTGCAAGCTACTAGGTAAGTCCACATATGAGAACTTAACTACCGTTGATTGATTATTTTACGGACTCTCATTTCCTTGGCAAAATATTGGTTGGCTGAGAGATCTCGAGATATCTCCGAAGTTAGATCTGCTAAAAGAAGCTACTATCACTGCGAGTCTTCATAAACGATTTAAAAAGAATACACCTCTCCAGCAAGATAATCTAATCTCGCAACTATTCCAAGAAAACAATCACGATTCCGCTCCCGTTTTCAGCGGAATTTGCTTCGGTACTTCGCAGCGCAGTGTTTACAGGAGTCTGTCGCCTGTGTTCAGGGCCACCTTCACCACTTCCCCGATAAGCGAATTACCCGCGTTTGTTGATTGCCCGCGGAGGCCGAAGGTGGGATTTTGTGGTATTTTCTGTTCCATTTACGATCGCGCTTAAGTGGAATCCGGGAACTAGATATTAGTTTACACAGCTCCAAAGTTCACCTATGTGTGTGTGTGTTTGTTGGACACAAATATAAAAAAGTGTTTTCACGGTGCGGTGAAGGCGTGCAGAAAGTGAGTTGATGAGATTATGATCATCCCCCTCTGGTGGGTGGATTCAAAGGCAGATCCCCCTCGCGAGGTTTTGGGGTGTATTGAAGGGGATCAAATGCATTTTTGATTGTCAAATCTAAGCCATCTGACACTCTCGTAGTTTAGTCCTATTGATCGTGAGTCATACGAATTTCGATATTCGGATCGCCCAATGACTTCCTTCCGTCGCGATGGACATGTTAATACGCATTCGAAGCCTTTGTGTGCGTTCCGCCGTTTGCTGGAGAGACTCCAGGGCTTCAGCTTCACCAATACCAGCGCAGACACACCTGTGCGCACACGGTCGGGCAGACCGTGGTGGTGTGCGCAGCTACCTGGCTACAAAAAAAAAAGTTGCTTGCGCAGCGCAATCGACTTGTTGCATGTGTAGGTGCGCACACGGCGTGTACGTGTAGGCATGGTGATGACATATTGGGTCACTGTTTACTCACCTTTTCGGGGGAGCTTCACCACCCCTTTCCAGTGGTTTAGATTATACATGGAGGAGGGGGAGTGGAGGTGAGGTGGGAATGGGTGGTAAAGGAATTAAATGATGGATTTTTGAGGGCACGGGCAAACACACACGCAGGCACACACACACACGCATACGGTGTGTACAAAAAGCACCCCGATTTGTCACACTAACCTTCTGCCACAAACACAAGTGCAACGTCCGAGGTGTACTCCGGAAATTGCTAGTCGTCGATCACTCGCCCGCTGCTTATCTTTTATCAGCCAAGGAATTGGTTTTATTTCGCCTGGGGAACTTTTTTCTTCTCTATCGTATTTCAAACTCGTACACACACTCACTCGAACCGAATTGGAACCGCTAGATATCACATTTGGGGAGGGAAGGTTGCAAAAAAAAAACGGAAAACGGGGGTGGATTAGAATTCGAGACAATAATAATGCAAAAAAAGAGATCGAAACAGCTTATGAATGAAAACTGGAAATCGATTGATCCGGGAACAGTTTCACGCACAAATACTACACTCTTCACACACAAACGCACAAACACACAGCCAAACGTATGGCACACTCATGGGCACACACTTGAGCAGCCGATCTTGCACTTGAGAAATTCACAATCCATAAACCTGGTTGCTATGAAAATTCCGGCTTCCTGCTGTTTAATCACAAACGTTCCGATGCTAAGCGGATGGACGGAGGGGAAACCAGGAAAATTCATAGCAATCGTTAGGGCTCCCACTAACTTTTTCCAATCGGTGCGAAAAAAACTGGGTTGTCGGAGAGATGGACACGCGTGACTCGCGCGCTTAACGGCTGCTTTTCGAATTATTGCTTGTTTTATTTACCATAACAAAGGCGGCTGAACATGCGACCAACGTCAAACGGATGTCAAAATTGAAACTCAATTCAATGGATTGCCCAGCCTCTACTGGCGGAGAGCGCTACCATAAGTGCGACGCGCAGCAAAGAAGCGAGATGCAAGATATTGTAAATTCATACAAATGGTCGGAGCAAATGCTGGACGGCAATCTGTGGGAAAGGGATGCAATAAGAGTAAAATCTAAGAGAGTAACTATGGGTTAGTTGATAGGTCAACTTTGGCAGAAATAATCACGTAGAAATTGGCTTATTAAAGTAAATATTATGGCTATATTTACACAATTAAATGTTCTATAAAACTCATTGCTGTATGTTTCATGGCTTTTATAAGGGTATTAATGTTAGTAAAAGTTAGTTACAAGATTTTAGATTTAGATAACAAAATAATAAAAAATAATAATACAAAATGAATGATAAAACCAATGAAATAGGGTAAATATGGAAAGTTTCTACGGCATTTTGCAGACGTGAATTTGCTGGGACCTTTTCAACCTTCGCCATTACCATAGTGACTTAAAGCTTGCCATGTTCGAAAAGCACGAAGTTTGCTCGAAACTCTTCGAACACCACTGAAGCTTTCGTGAAGCATTCCATGCAAAATGTTCCTCACAAACGCTTCCTCGAACAAAAGCACCAAACGGTGTAAGACTTTTCCAATCTCGCCTTCGATGCGCGAAAGAAAACTAATAAATGTGCCGCAAAATGGAACAAAAACCGAATGCCGTCCCTGTTCCCTTTTCTCTTGTCACACCTCACGCAGGCGGTGTTAAAAACGCATAATAAGCAGCCTGCAGGGCCCACCAACCGAAATGGAGACAACTTGTCATCATTATTCAGCAGCATTGAATCCTTTTGTACGGTGCAGGCGAAGAAGTTCGTTCGTTCTGTACCTTCACCCGGCTGGAAGAACGACTTCTTATGCATCGCCATTTAAGGGCAGCCGCACACCTCCTCAGATCGCTCAGATCGCTTGATCGCACCGAACCCAATCCGGGCCGACGGACAGATGCACGCGGAGTAGGCAGCGCTTCGCAGTGGCCACCGGGCAACACCGACGGCAATGCCCTTTTATGGGCGAACAATGTGCAACCGGACCGGAGAACAGAGCGACAGAACATTTTTCGGCTGCTGCGGCCGGGGTTTTGCGATCGCTAAAAACGAAAGTTTCATTAGGAGTTTTATACCTTGCGACATATATGGGGACATTTCGACCATTTCGGCGATGTCTTTTTATTGTTTCAATTTCTATCAATTGAGTGCAGCAAAACATGCAGCCCCAGTGCTCGAGCACCAAACCGGTCGGTCGGTGGTCGGTATGCAAATCGGATTTGATTTGCCGTTTGATTCTGGGACGGTGAGGACATTTTGTCTTCACGTGGATGCACCCGGTGTGGCTCTGCTTGTTGGATTAGCGGGCCGAATTATGCAATCATTCCCGTATTTTAGATGAGCCCGTTCGGAAACCGTTACAGCCTGGACGGGGAGAGGGGGAGGGTGGGCGAGAAATGTATTTTGAGAATTGCTGATTTGGGCGAATAATTTGTTCGAATTGGATTGATATGGTCAGAGATGTTTTGT
>JXXA01013439.1:0-18282 GCA_000956255.1 Anopheles punctulatus
CGGCTGTTGAACAGATTTATTGATCGTTGGTTTCATTTTGCTTTAACAATACCAAGAAATTTGGTTTCCCAATGACAAGGATGATTTTAATAGGTTTGCTGAAAATGAACTTTACTTCACTTGAATATGCCAAACAGTAATAAATCTAATTTCTAGGTACGTTTTATATTGCAGTTTCTCAAAATCCATCATTCAATTACAATAAGATTTTATTCAAACATATTTTCAATTTCATTCGATTCTCTAGAACATTATTTGATCCTTTCGAGTAAAGCTCATTCAACCTCATTAAGGCAAAAGACATCGAAAAGCAGCATGCCAGATCAGCAAACATGCACGATAGTTAATGCGAAGCGAAGCCGCAAAACACACAAAACGAACAGAATATCGCAAAAACAGCGGACCCCTCCAGTTCACCGTTCCACCGTTCCACCGAAAGATAGACCCAATCGCACAACATTCGAATTGGCTCATTTCCAATCCAATCGCATTCGAATTTATATTGGTATTTTATGTTATGCCTATTGAATGGTAAAATATGTGCGCCGGGGAAAAAACCAAGAAGCATACATTCAAATCATGCCTAGCGATAAAGGATAAACCGGAAAATCCTTTCGAACCGAATAAACCGTGAAAATATATGAAGGTGAAGTCGAATTATCTATGGGCGATTCGATGAAGCGCAACGACGGCTTATCGCGAAACACTTCCGATGTTGCGAAGCTTTATTCGTCCAAGTAACGACACGTTTAATGTGAATAAATAAGAAATTAAAAAAAAACTAAATTATCAGCAATCCTTAATCATGCAACCCAGCATAGAAGTCCACCTTGTTGCCTTAAGCTTGGTCGATTTGAACTACGCTCGGCTCGGCAACGCATCCTGCATAACCTTTAGTTCGCGAAAGCAGTAGCAAAACGCACGCGAGACAGATAACAGATAAAAAGGATTACGACCGACCCGGTAAAGTACTGTTGAATGTTAGCCTTTCCCGCCTGTAAATAACCCTCACGAACTCGAACCCTCCATTCGATGGGTTCCGGGGTAGCGTGCCGGTATTCCATCTCCGGGCGACCCTTTTTTTCTTGACTTTGGCTCTCTGCTTGGCAAAATCATTTTGGGCAGACAAAACAACAAAAAAACACAACAAAAATATCCCAACCCTTCTCGACTTATGGACCACGTTTATCAAAGTGCGCTGCTATCCGCGTGACCGTGGAAAAAAATCACATTTCTTACGATTGAAGCTTGACGCTCATGAATATGGCCGGTCCGATTGTGCGGTGTTTTTTACTGCAGTGAGTAAGAAATGGCGGCAATGAAGATGGACTTATTTTGACTTTTTCTACGCATTTTTAATGCACGTTTTGTTCTTATTGATGAGCTTTAATAGGTTGGCGCTATTGTAACAAAAAACTTGTTTTTTTGTGTCGTTATAATGACAAATGCATCACTATTACAAATATGGTTATGGATTTTTCTCTTACTAACTCTAAAAATTTTTCTCTCTGGTGATGGATCTAACAAAAACACTTTTTTAAATTTTATTCAAAATTCCAATTAAACCAATAAACAATTAAACCAACCAATTAAATACTTTAATATTTTTTGTACGAAAATGAGTATGGAAAGTTATCTTTTTTTCTATAGTAAACCCACTTAATTGAACAACTCTTCGTAAAATTGGGAACGTGTTATTCAATCACATCATTGAGAGCATACATTGATTTAAAATTAATTATAAAACAACCACAGGCAAACACAAACATAAACAGAGCAAAACGAAACCAGCGATAACGTTAAAAATTTTCAATAACAATACACTTAACACGTGTCCTTTCCGGGGGGATGGTTTCCACAACAGGAATGCAAATGAGATTATATCGTGAAATCCACTCGAAAAAAAAGAAGTGAAAAACGTCTCTTTTTACCCGAACATTGTGCAGCTTTGTATGTTCCAGCAAGAGGAAGCACGCGAGTGTGCTCGTATGGCCACCCGAGGGTATCGAAAGCAAATGAATCGTTATTATTTAAATTACACCATTTGCGTTGGCTCACATGTTTGTGCCCACCGACGAAAACGGAAGGAAAATACTTATCCAAAGGGCAAGTCCCGTGACTGTGGTGTGAACTTTCCAGCCTTCGTTCGCTTCGTTGTTTGTGCGAGCCGGGTGCGTGATCGTTATGCGAAAATGGTGGTAAATAAATCATTCTAGGTGCTTCACATGTGCCATTACACTTGATGTGTGATATTCGAAATTTTATTCTCATTCTGCACAAAAAATAGCTGCTGGCGAGTATTTTTAATGTATTCTGTTCATTCGAAACGATTGAACGGAAAGAAGGCAATCATCAATCAAGAGGTTGATGAGCTGCAAGAATAGCTCAATGAAGGTCTCTGTACCATCAATATTATTGAAGAGTGTCTGTAAAACAATTTACATGAAATAAAACGCACTGCTCTACTCGCGCAAACGAATTCAAATAGCCAACGAGACTCGCGCACTCGTAGCGGTGAAGAAACTCCCCGTCAGCTACACTATAGCTAATTGCCAATGCGTAAAGTACACAACCCTTGTCCCTGGGGGAGCCTTCTCTTTCTTTATCGCTCTCTTCGCCCCTCACTGAAGGTCTCCGAAGTAAATGCTTTTTCATTTTCTCTACCCCGGCCAACTGTTGGCGTGTTGACCTACGCTCGATCTGATGGATTTTTCTGTACGTTTCTTTAACAGATTACAGAGCTTTTTGCTCGAACGCTTGGTCCCGGGTCGAGTTTGCTGATGCTCGTTGTTTGTACAATTATATGACCGTTCGTTCAACATCGGCAGCGAAGCATTTTATTATTTCCATACAAACAAGCGAGTGTGCAAAGATGTGCTTCTCGACAAATATGCAACGATTTGTTTTTTTTTGTTTATTCGGTCAACCTACATTGTGCTTCACTACAATGGCTCGATCTGAACGAGACTGCAGCAAACCGTGAAAGCGTGCCGGACGGATGTTTCCCGGGGCAATTGAAGTTAATAAATCAAAATGCGGCACATTCGGACGAGGTAGGCCCTGGTGGTATCCGATTCCCACGAGTATTGCAGACAACCAAACACAATCTCGGCGTATAATGTTTGTCGAAATTCTACATCCCAATAAATCTGTGTTTATTCGGTGTGTTTGTTCATTGTTTTGCCAAAAATAAACTACAGGAAGATTGGAAAAGATGACAATTTTACATTAGCGTTTGTTTTATGTATTAGTGTTACTTACCATGATTTAAGTGCACGATGAAAAGAAACAGTACATTTATCCCATTCTGAGAGCGAAGAACTGCCATAACTATAACGAGAAGAATGTTGTTGAAATTGTTACAATCAGGCAAAACGATCTAATGGGGTATCATAGCTGAAATATAACGTCGAACACACAGCAAACCAACCAATTAACGTCATCTCTTTTTCATGAAAACTCTGCCGCTCAAATGACACATTTTTAAACCAATTGAGAACAAATCTCGCACGGTACAATCTAGCAGACCGCGTTTTCGGATTCCCTGCTACGTGACAAAGGTGTGAAAGCTCGCTGCTGTGAATAACACGCGGACCGAACATCACCCATAGCGATGGCTGCCAGCTGTCAAACAAGCGCCCAAAGCAGAGCGTTTGAATGATTTATTGCATCTCGGTGGTGCTGCCTGAGGAAACATTTCACCGATTGTGCACCCACCTAAGGTCACACGCACGTCCGTGTGCTGCAATTTCACCGTCAGCGCCTGTCACGAGTGACGCTTTTCCTCCCGCAACGGTGGAGCAAATAGATTGCCATAGAAAATTCAGCACCGCAGGCGTGGAAATTGAAACGCCAACTGTGCGCACAGTGCTCGCTTGCCCACGCGTCAGGTCACATTCTGGCTGCGACACTGGAAACAGTTTCCGTGACAGACAATATTCAAATTTTCACTTTACCCTCGAGTTTATCACAAACTGTAGCGCATTGTTGCCAAATGATCTCACCGTCGTCGCAATTTCATGACACATCTATGCACTCACTGCACTCGTTACTGACTAACTGCTCGGTGATTGCGGTGTAAATCTAAAATGACCGGGAAGAATTTTCCGGTTCCGAAACGCGCTCCCTTCCAGGAATATGTATTGTTTGGCCTCTTTGATGCATTTTCCACAATACATCACCATTCCACACGAGCAATATCGTTGAGTGATGCAAGCGGTGATACGAAACCGTAATGGCCGACATTTTCCAACAAATTTTTGGTCAGGATTGAAATGGATTTCAAGCGCATGTAACGTTTCCGCGAAACGATCGTGGAAAGCATTTGACGTGGTTTCGATATCGTGGGTTTTACGATATCTGTGCATCAGTGTGCACCATTACAAAGCTTCGTTCACCATGCTGGGTTATCGTGAAAATGTAGTTTTATAGAGAATGAATTTAGAATTTTATTTTAATTTTATTTGTCAAATTGGAAATTTGTTTAAAAAAAACTATATTTAAAAAAAAAACATCTTTGATGCTTAATCTGACCGTTACTTTTGTACTTATTCTCTGATTTTACTTAGTTGTATTAAGGTTGATAAAGATAACTTAATTTTTCGTTCTTCAAAACCGTTTTTATCTCTACAAATATTCTTCTCCCACCACAGAACTATCATATCCTATTTCATAAAAATACACCGCTCGAAACTCCCTTCATCTTTCATCTTTCATCTTTTGCACTGTTTTATAATACGAAATTCACGGATAAGCCAGTCTAGATGAAAGAGCTCCGCCTAGAACTGCTCCAAGCACCATCGGAGAAAATGTTATCCTCTGCAACAATATGCTCGATTACGCCACAGAGCCGTTGCGTCAAAACTGGATGGAAATCTGCCCTGTTTTCGCTAAAGACTGTAGCGAAAAACATTACCCTTTTGCATATATACACAACAAGATCAAACAAAGGATCACAATCTCGCTAGCATGCTGCACATCGTGCTCAAAGGTCCAACATTCAATAAAACCCACTCGGCAGTAATGCTAAGCGGCACCCAACAGGGCTACAAACACCAACTTTACATCGGCTGTGTTATGGAGTGGATTAAATTGAATTAAAATAAGTGCAGCAATTGCTATGGGAAAATTGTTTCTGAGTGTTTGATAAAAAAGAAGGAAAATTACGCTGCAAAAATGGTTCAACTTCTACTAATGGAACAACGTCAGCATTCCCTCATCCTTTTTCAAAGCGCTCCTGATGAAGATTTCAGTCGCCCTTCGCTTCGAAAGGGATTGGCGAGGAATATTAATTAGTCCTGCCAAACCAGCAGTGCAGGGTTCGGTGTGGCAACGGTGATTCACCACCACAGCTTGTTTGTGAAGAAGTTCGTTTACGTAAAATTTTGGGTATGAATATTTTAAATTCACTACACCAAGAAGAAAGCATCATCTGAAGAATGCCTGCTGAACGTATCGTGCGGAAAACTTGTCTTGTCACCAAGCGCACACACAAACCAAACACTATAGAGATCTTGTTTTAAGTGTGAGGCACATCTTTCGCAAAACACACAACACCTGTTGTACAAAGTAACACGTAGTATGAATTTTAAAATACGCTGATTGAATTAACGCTCTCATGTAAAGCTTTCAAACGTTCTTTCCATGCTAAACTATACAGCTCATGTCACTGTTTTTTGGCCCATAGTTTCCATAAATCCCACCTAAAATACACGACAAAGCGAAACGGATACGCATAATGAAAACAAAAAAAAATTATTCAGAGAGCTTTCAACAACACGTTCACAAACTCCTCTCACAAGTGATGTGTATTAAATTTAATTCTAAGAAAGGTCCCAACATGTTCCATCACAAACCTCCTACTCTACGTACTTTCAACATCGATCGTGAAAGCTGTTCTACATGTTTCAAGTACTATCTCAAGAGCCTGTGAGAAGCACCCAAAACATAAATGAAAAATAGTCTTTTGTAGTTCAATATCAAATTACTCAAAATTAAATTTAACGAATCCATTATTTCGATGAGTACATCATTTTCGGAAAAGGTCAAACAAAAAGTAATAAAAATACATGTGCAAAAAACTTTAAACACCTCATGAATTTTTATGTAAAATTGGTTCTGTTTGGTTCCGAAAACTTTATCATGATGTTGGTGAAACATTTGAAATATTCCCTCACATCTTATCTTTGTAGTGCGAGTTGTATTCTTTAAAAAAAACTTAGCTTTTATTTAGTTTATCACCACACTGTCAACATACAAAGATCGCCAAATGCGCTTCACTTTAGCCGTTAGCCATCGAAAGGGATTCGACATTGGTGTATCAACTTTGCACCATTTTTTTTTCTATGAACAAATTTCCCCAACGCAGCTAAGGCTTACTGATTTCAATTCAAACAAGCCAGTTGTCAATGGCTTTCATATTTTTATTGGGTATACTATTCTTCACATTTGATTTTCCTTGCCAATCCTACGCAACGTCATACATGGCTTCTAAGCGCGTTTCCAATGGCAACGCGATTCACAAAGCCCGTGAAAGAAGGCGTAGAATCCGATCGTTAAGATATGTGCCAGCAGACACAATCATGCAAATAGGGCCACGTGATTACGTTGTATCATGTTTGCCCTAGTGAAAGTACTTTCCAGCGGCTATCTCGTGGTGAACGGTTCCAGAAAGCAGCCACACTGTGCCACTGTGAGGAATCATAAATCTAGCCTTCTAATGCAGCACTTAGATAAATGACCTGACGGCAGCCTCGGGTCAGGCTGAAATAAACCTTACCGATATGCCCTCAATCTCCTTGGTCGATAGTGTATGACGCGAAGGTTGCTGTCAAATCGTTTAGCCTACAACTTCACCATGCCATAAGTGAGCGTGACCTTTGGAATGGCTTGCAACATGATTTATGTGTCGGCGAGTATACAACTTCACTTGGCTTTACGGCTAAGCGGAATTTCGATCAGCGTAATGGAACGGAGTGGAGAAGAAATAAAAACCCATCGATACAAAACTTTGCTCCTTCCACGAGTCGAGAAACGTGTTTGAAGAAGTATCGAGCAAAGAAAATTCCTGGCAAGCAGGCGGGGAAAGTAGCTTATACCGAAAGCAAACACCGCTGAGAGCTGTAAAAGCACCTTCAGTCAATTTTGTCAGGAATAAAATGGCTTGTCGCGACGACGGCTCTGTTGACAAAGCTCTTACTTCTTCCGTCAAAAGTATTGTCGAGAGTCAATTTAACAAAACAAAGTTATTTACTTTTTGCATCGCTGATCGGTATATTTGTTTGGGAACGAGCAATAGATATTTCGCAAAGAATAATGTTCGCATGGTATAGAATCACGAAAATTAAAAACCCTTGTGATCGTTCTATTGCACAGAAACGAAAGCTTCTCTGGCTAGAATAGGTCTATAAATTCAAAGCTTTAAAACACATTACACAGAGTCCATGGCGAGGAGTCCAAAGATGCTTGCCAGAACGGACACTATCAGGCACGCAACGACGAAAGCATCGAGTTTTTGTGTTTCTACTGCACCACGGCACCAAAGAAACGATGTGTCTTCGCTGTGAAAGGCTCACATGAGCTTTATGATACCGTCGAACTATTAATAATGTTTATGTTCCCGTATGCTGGGTTCCGACCGATTATTAATAGACCACATCGGACAGTAAAGGAACCGAAATGTGTACCATAAATCAAGATGAAGTAGCGATGTTCTCTAGTGTAGAGATGCATCGAACACTCAGTCTAAAAACTAATTTTATTAAATATAAAAATGCTTTCATCATCTAGACCAGCCATCTCAGTTCAGGGGTAAAATTAATACACAATAATTTAAAATATTAAATTCTATTTTTTATTTTTACCAAAGAACATTATTATCCTTTACTTTCGGTCATACAAAAAATAATTCAGAAAAACCTCCTCTATTCACACGTAGCTATAATGCCCTTCGGTTCGGTCCCAATCACCAGCCCTCCCAAACACACGCACACGTATTAGTCGTTCAGGAAAACTTTCTCCATCCTTTGCCTGAGCCTTTTGCCCAATTCTTCGTGCCATCGTGTAAGCAACAGTGTGTGGTGATTGCGAATTGAACAAGACGAACCGGAAACGATTCGGCTACAAATCAGCTTAAATGAGCTTTTCCCGACACACGTTGCATAATTTGCCTTCCCGCAGTACCTGAGCACGGCAGCCTGAGAAGGTGGAGGTATTTCAACAAGCGGTACGATCAAATAACGACCTAACCTCACCATAGGGACCGTATAATAGATGTGATACATGAGGGTGCGTGCCTCACTCTACCTTTTTCCGCATGTACATGAATTATTCCAAGAATGTGAATATTTCACCTGAAGGATCTTTCTAGTCAATATTGAACGTGATACGAAATGTGTAGGTTGTGGTGGTGTCTTATTGCTGTTGGTTTTAATATCAAAAATAGAACAATATTAAGCTATCCGATATTATTTCGTCCGAAAATTAGTATAAAGCATTATTTGAACATCGGCTGTAGCTGAAAACTTATTCCTTTTGCACCTTTTTAGCTATAACAACACAACGCCAGCAAAGTCATTGAAACAAATTTCCAAGCAGCACATGAACAAAGCAGTTAGCACTAAAAATCGATAGATTGAACATATCTTTTGTCGTCCATTGAAACCACTCTATGCAGCCCATACAGTTGCTGCTTCCCAGGATCAATAAACAACTCCAACGAGCTCCATTTACTGATCATACTGCGATACTTCACCACGGCACATCCGTTCGGTGTAGGCTGTTCGGTGAAATTATTTCGATTGCCGACAATCCAATCTGAACTGCAAACAGCTGCATGGCTCGATTCAGATTGAAATTTACGATGCTAATTTCGCTTCGTTTCCTGTGTGCTTTGCATACATCTCTCAAAGTGACACGCTCGTATGCTTCCGTAAGGTGGGGAAGTTGATTTGAATTTCAGTAGCATTGCAGCAACATGAACACGATGGGAGTGCATTGCTTGAAAGTGATTTGAAGTGATTTATCTCGTGGTTGCTTTTCGTTACATAAACAATCAATTTGTTAAATGATTTAAGACATTTACAAAAGTCTTGAGTGAAGACTTATTTGAGCAAAAAAAATAAGAACTGCTACGGAAAGACTAATGCTGCATAATTCTCGAGGTAAGTGAAGAGCAACGGAATGTATGTTGAAAAGAAAAATTTAATCATCGCCTCGTTCAGCCAAACAAAACGCATGCCACCCACAACCAATGTTTTCCTGCAACTGTCACGTCTGCCACAAAGTAGCCTGCTGTCATTCTTCCACTTTTTTTGACGTTACTTTTTCACCGAGCAGCGAGCATCCGAGATGACCGCATGTTCAGCGAAATCAAAAAACACTCACGATAAAAATAAATCCATCTCGCAAACGAAACCATGCTAGTGGGTGTGGATAATTCAACATGTCCTGTTCATGCTTGTCCATTCTAGCACCGTTCTATTTCTTTTTCTGCTCGGCTACTTATGTTTGTGATGTATTATCATGCCCCTAATCTTCAACCTCATTGCAGACGTTTCATAATTTCTACTCTAGCTTGGCTAAAATTGGCTGGCATTGTAAGACGAAACCGTGACCGTCACCAATTCCATTTCCGTTCTTCTTCCACGACCGAATGGCAACACGGCGCAGCCCGACGAGCATTTGGACGAATGTTAGTGGCGTCATGATAAGCGATGTTTATGATTTGACGGATGCTTGATGGATTCATCCAAGAAATATTATTTATTTTCTGGTTCTGTGTGTATGTACAATAACTGGCTCTTGTCAGATAAACAAAAAAAACCGTTCTCGAATACACCTGCGATGCAGGAAAGGACATTCAAGCGGGTGCCACTTTTTGCTTCGGAAAACATAGTCATCTCGTTTTTCATTTGTTTGTGCCATATAGACTGTGTTATAGTGTTATGGTTCAGGAAAATGTAGGTTTATGATGCCACTCTACCAAGCAACCATTTCGGTTGGCTTCTATTTCATTTTGTTGATCAAATATCTACTTACCCAGCATGACTTACGAGTGAACATCTCGTGCTGGCAGCGGTGAGAGCGGTTCATTCCAGCATAAAACCATCCAAGAAACTCTTGGGAAAACAAACCAAAACTCTATAAATCGAGCGAAACCATTATCTCGTGCGGAACACTTGGCATCATTACAGTACGGCTTGTGAGAAGAATTGCGAAGAAGTCACACGCAAGCCATCGTTTACTTGTGCAAATCGATTCCGTCTCTAATTTAAGCCCCACATTCGGAGTCAACTAGTCGGAGGTCGTACTCCACCGACCGAACGCATCGTATTTCAATTGTTGAAAGCATGATGCTTTGAGATTTACGAGAGCCAACATGCATTGGCATAAGTTCGTCTCATTCCAACTGCAGGTGCTTCAGCGCAAGCAATACTTTCTATCTCTCTCTCTCTCTCTCTCTCTCTCTCTCTCTCTCTCTTCGGAGGCAAGGAAGATCGTCTGCGAAGATATAATACCATCTCGAATGCAATTCCTCCAATGCACGTACCAATGGCGCTTCCGAGCACTGAAATGTCTGAAAGGTTTTCCAGTACGCTCGCTTCATTTCAGCGATTTCAACAATTTTCATGAGCCCTGTAGTAGTGAAACATGAATGAATGAATTAATTATTTTTTTTTGGATTTTCAACATTCCAAATGCTCTGATAAATACACGACCAACATTTTCAGCTATTATTACAATAGTTTTTCTTCTACATCGTTTGTTTGCTATTGCTATTGTATTCTATTCGCTCTACATTCCTTCCTAGTTATGGCAGATATTTACCGCCATTAACTCGATCTGTTTCGGATATGTACGGACAATCTGTCATTGCCTGCTTCCTGTGTACCCTTAGCAGATTGGGTGACGTTATGACGTGATGTATACGGAAACTGGAAATGTTCAGTGTGTATGTACGTGTGTGAACCAAACACAACCATCTGAATCCAATCAACCTATCTCACTGTCATGGAGGTTGTTTTCGCCACCATGACATTAGTGCGCATTCATTGTGCATTTTGCATACGGCGAAACCATACCGAACAATATGACTATGCAAATGCACTTCAGTCAAAAAGGGGCATCCAGTTCGGTGGAGCTGGGCTGGTGGAAGTTGTGTCGGAAGGATCCAGAGTTTTGTCGCCATTGTCGTAAACTAGGGTGAGGGGTTCTTTGGAGCCAAGTGCGCACAGTTACCGGATGCAGTTTGTCGGCATCTGCTGTGCAACGGTCATTAATAATCTGTTCTTCTCTGTCTAAGCGGTTTCTCTTTCCCTGCATCGAGTTGAGCATTTTGTTTCGAATGCGGTTCACGTTTGTATTTGCTGGAGACAATTCTATACCACTGAGACCACTCTCTCTTCTTCACAAAATTGTATCCCTTCTTTTCTACCCAGCTATGATACGCTCCTCCCGATTTCGATACGATTTATAATGTATTGTAATAATTCAAAATCATTTTAAAATTAAATCGTATCATGTTAAAAAATAAAACGTTTCAATATTATCAGAAAACACAATTTTAAATTTAAACACTATTACAAATCATTAAAGTTTTGCTTCTCCATCAGGCTTACTCTATATTTAATTTAACCAATGTTTTACGTGCAGACTTTCTCGTCAGCGAAGACGTATCTGCATAATCTATCTACGGCAACTTCGTATGTATCCATTGTTGGCAACATCCACGAAGTCAAAAATGAATCTTCTACCATTTGCATAACTTGGAGCCTGATTTCAACTTTATCAAAATCATTTTCTATCTCATTCCTCGTAATCCTTTTCTTTTCTATTTACTCGCGCAAGCTGACACCGTTATTGAACCAAGTTTGCCTCTGCTTCATTTCATTCCTCATTTCATATTTCATTCTTTACTTTCCGAAACCATTCCGCAGATCAAATTTCACTTTCCACAGCAACAATACGCGAGGAAAGATATCTCAAATTACATTTGAACTTTTGGAATCACGATTTTTGTGGCTTTTACGTATTTTGTTTTGCTGCTGAGGTAAATATTTTACGCTCTTTGTGAAAACTCGCTAATTGAAGCTAGACACAAAAGAAATATGAAAACACCATGGGTTGCAAGCAGTATATCAAAATACTTTGTGCTGTTTCGCGCAAAAAATAAGTTTGATTTTTTTATTATTATAATTTCGCCGATTCATTCTGTCTTCCTGGTGAGTGTGATTTTTATACATCAAAAACTAGATTTCTACAATGCATTAATAGTTGAAATATAAACACACGTATTTATTTTTCATGCGTAAGCAAGTGTTCTCTACATCGCCCCAGTAAACGACAGAACAATCATCAATTTCCAAATGCACTTTTTGGATTAATGGTGCATAATTTAATTTGATTTACGGGCAAAAATACCAAAATGGTCCACGGAACAGTGCAAACTTTACATTAACTTCACTACAAATCAATCCAAATTACACCATCGTCCGGCTCCCGCGGAACGTAAATGAGCCATTTGCTGAGAGTGTCAACTTTTTGCACAAGCGATACTTTACTGCACACCATCGCTGCCTAAAGCAGCACTGCCAAAAGTCGCATTTTCTGCAGACCAATAAATAATGAAACCAGCTCGGTTGTGCATTACTTCTCGCTGCTTTTTGTGTTGTTCTTCGAGCCGAATTCCAAACTCTTTCGGGAAAAGTTTCGAGCGAAATGATAGTCAAATGCAGCGAGCATTTCAGCAGCATGGATTCGTTACGTCTGCTGGACAAAAACAGTGTTTGCTGGAAGCAAAACAAAGCAAGCTCGTCTAAAATCGCACAAACAGATTGGAACAATAGAACTGTACTGCTTTAATATGCTTGCTACACCAGCTTGTACCAGTAAAACAAAGGGAGTTTCCAACCGAAACGCAAAAGGTTTCCGTACATTTTTTTAAGGATACATTCACAGAAACGTTCTACTCTGTCCCGTTGGATTCTTCGTAGACGCTTGTGGTAAACCACATTTTGCAGACCACCACATTCAAAAGCAAACTAGCGTGGGGAATTAAGAATCCATTCGGAGATAGCGTTAAGTTTATGGTGCTTCTCAATGCATGGTTGTGTAAGAAGATTTAAGAAAAACTTAAAATTATTTATTTTAAAGCTAAGCCCTACGATTATTATTGTGATATGGAAATCGTCAGTTTGATAACAAATATCGTCGTCATGAAATGTCATCAATGCAAGAGATGCATTTTTTTGAAATATTCAATCGAAGGTAAGAAAAATAAACGAATGGTTATTCATTTGCAAAATTGAAATTCAATTTTTAAAAAAATCTCTGGCTTGCAATAATCGTTTTGCGGCATAGCTTTTCCCTAAATATTTGAAGTATTAATATTCGCACAGCTTCCAAATCACTTTACGAACTACGCGAGCTATTCGTTTGGAAACGGATTATTAAATTGCTAACCAACACTACGATCAAACAGCTTTCCGGTTTCACTAAAACTTTTGCGCACTGGAGTAAATATTTTGATTGAAACGGAAAAAAATCCGTAAAAATATTGGTCAAACAGTGAATCCCACAAAAACTCAACCGTTCTCATCCGCACTGGGTCTGGATATTCTCATTTTCTTGTTTGCTCTCTACATTTCTCTTTTTCCCTATTGCCCGTACGCCCTTTCCGTTCCATCCATTCAAGAAAACTTTGCTGCGGTTTAATTTGTTGCACTGCGCTTTTGAATTTGTTTTCGCAATTACGGCCACTTACCCCAAACTAAACAATCCATTTTTTGCGATCATTTAGCGAGGGCGCGCGCGCGCGCGCCCGCGGTCCAGCGAGCATCACTTTGCTACCGTTTAGTGGCAAGCTGGTAGTTGCATTCATTTACAACTGTACCGGCAACGGGAAGGCATTTAATGGTCAATTTTATTTAAAGGGTTGACCCAAAGCGGAAACCAAGCTGCCTTGTAAATTATTCATGTTTGTTTATGCATTCCGCCTGGTGGTGTAATTAAATGCTGGGCACATGGAAGCAATGGCGCTGCAGTACATCTAAATCGTACAAGTAATGTTATTGTTTTTACGCTTTAAAGCTGTGCTCACACTCAAAACAAATAAATAATAATTTTTATTACTTGCAAAACTGGGCGCAAAAGAATGTTTCAGATGATGTTGATGCGGCAGAAGAAAAAACTATTTTTGATAATCTAAATTATTTCTGAATTTAAAGCAATTAAAATGTTTATTTGCTTCCTGTATCCAAGATTTTAAAGCCTGGTGATGAACTTAGCTCATCTTCATCCATTTCCAGTTACAATAGAGCAAATGGACCCCGTACTTTAAATTTATGAGCCTGTTGGTAATCCTATCACCACACTAATTATCAAATCAGTGAGACTTATTGTCAGGAAAAGAAAATCCGTTCGAACCAGACACCTTTTAAGTGATTCATAAGTGGTCTCTGCTTAACAAACCCGAACGTCTGTTTATTTGTTTTTCATGCAACTTTCTACAAACATTACCAAACATTTTTTACAACATTTCATGTGACGGCTTATACATCTGGAAGCAAAGCGTTATCTATTTCAACCACTAGTGACTTGTTCTATCGAAACGCAAGGCGATAAACCGAAAATTGGATCAACGACCATTGAAATCGGTCTGTCAGCCTATAATCGCATTACGAAGCGTGTTGAGCAGCAAACTTCCCCTCGACCTTATCCTCGAGTATTTGAAGGTGGTGAAAAGGGTGAGGCAGGGGTAAAAGTTCCATGAAGCAACCAATCGCTTTTTTATCCTCAACCACAACTGAACCGAAACGAAGCGTGGAAATAGGAACATATTTCGCACTTCAAGCATCTCGGCCGATGTTATGGATGGATCTCTAATTTTGACGTGCGCCAGCAATAACTCAATTTATGGACTCACCATTAATATTTCCGACAATCCTGCTGCAAAAGGTGCACATCGCGGTGTTTGACCGGCCGCGAGATAATGCCGTCGTGCGTTTAATCACCAAAACATTTGCACTTGATCATTATTCACGCTCGATGAGCCACGTTTTTCGTTCCTTTCCGTTTAGCCCAATCATCTCCAAACGAGCGCACTGTGCTGTGAAAACTCTCGAGAAACGACCGGAGCTAGAAGTGCCGCACACGAAAAACAACATCTTTGAAGAGAGTGACAGCGTACGTCAAGGTTGAGCGACGATAAAAAATGTGAACAAAATTATACTAAAAGCTTTCGATTACGTGAAACGTCCGGTACTTGCGTGTTAGCCGAGCTGAATTCTGTGTTCTGTTGTTCCTGGGAATTACCACGGCAGTCTTCACTGCTTTTCGGTGTTTTTTTATATTTTGAGTTGAGTAGAGACACAGAGGGAATTTGGAAGACGCTGCTACAGCGTTGTGTTTCAAGTAACATCTTCAAAGAATAAAAATGATATTTTTTAAGGTTTATTTTCAGTTTTATTAAGAGCGAAGAGCTTTCTTCTTTCAAAGATGGTAAACAACATTTGCATGGAAAATGTTCTCCTCCATTTCATTTCGTTAAACATTTATATTCCAGTTTTGCTATCGTTTTTGTGGTGGTGCTTCGAGTGCTTCGAGCCGATTATACGATTCCCACGAGAAAATTCAAACAGTATATTAAAATTTTATGAAAAGGTGCCATACATTGATCGAAATTGAAACAATATATGCACGTTTAGCAAATCAAACGAATAAAATACGCACGCAAGTGAACCACTATTGAGCCGGCGTCTGGTAGCTTTAAAAATGCACGATAAGCATAATACCACTTACTCAAATTTCATGCATACCGTGAATTCATCATCATGTCGCCCCTTTTATCGTGAGCTGCAAAACATGAAACGCATGTCAGCCTGCGATCAATCTCATCCGGGAAGCGCAAATCGGATCAGACGCATTTGCTTAACTCGCACCCAATTTCGTCACTTCCACTTCCCAGAGCCTGTTTGGAAGCGTTTTTCTCGTTCGAGCAGCTGCTCACAGCTGCTTCAAATTGATGATATTATTTCGACGATGAAAACCATCAAGATCAACATAAATGTGAAAGCGAGCGCCTGCCAGGTTTTAAACAGCCTGCTTGCCAGATACACTAAGCTGTTATTATTAATTCAACAGACATTTCACGCTGCCTGTCGTGATTCGTGTTTATGTTGAATATTTTTGGATTTTTGAAGGTTTCATGGAATATTACTTTTATTGCTAAAGAAATTCACTTAAACGGAATGCATTGCGATCAATAATTTGGAGATGTAGATTATCCATCTAAAGTATTACTAAAATATAAAACAAATGCAACATCATACACGGAACATGGATACGATTTATTTCTTTCGAAAAGATTGTACGATACCATTCTCTCCTATGCTCACACATACCAACAACATTCCTCCCGTGAGCGTTTCTTAAAAGAACCCTTTTAAATCGCTTCCTTTCAACACCACCACTTTCCGAATTCCCGATCGTGTTTTACCGCCAGAAACATTCCACGGCTCCATATAACTTTATCGTCCTTGCGATTCAATCCAGCTCTGCAACCAGTGTATGGTCGCATGCGTGTGTGTGTGTGTGTGTGTGAGAGAGAAGTGATGTCGCAGTGCTGCCAGCGCAGCAGCGTTTGGAGCATTTCAATAAATATTTATGAATCCCTCACCTGCGGGTTAACCTGAACGAGCCACGTGGCCGGAAAATCATCTCCAAAGAGCCCAGCAACCGCCGAGAGGATGTGGTTTTAACGCTTCACGGCAATCCAGGTGAAAAATACTTTCGCGCATGAAAAAAAAAACAAACGAACGCTCGGTGAGGCCGTTGGGCACAGGGCGATAAAAAATATGGGAACATAAAAATTAATCCCTTTTGATGCTGCGGTGAGGATGAGGATTTTCACTCTTCTTCAAAAGGGTAACCCATCGTTATTAATGAGCAGTAATTTGACTTTCAATAAGCCACACGGTTAAATATGTGCATGTTTTTATCGTGCGATTTTTTTATGATGCTCGCGCAAATGACTAAAATCAAAGCCGGAGAGTAAATCGTACATCAAACGTTCGCTCGGGCGTGTGATGGATTTAAGTGTGCATTTTAAAATACGGTCTAATGACTGTTGCCAGGAAATTTTGATTTATTAAAAAGCAACTAACAAAAAAGACTTGGTACAAAAATCCAAATTACTCAGTAAATCATACTTCAAATGAAACATAAAGGATGCAAAAGGTTGGTTGTCAATATAATCATTAAAATATTTTTTGAACAAATTCTCGTTATAAAACAACATGTCAATCGCTAATAATAGGGATAGTAAAATCCATTCCTTTTTTTATCAGTGCACTCCTACGTACCTGCTTTAAAGTTATCCTTCGTTTATTCCGAACGTACAATTTTCGTTGTTAATATTTTTTCGCCGTTAAACTCATTTCCGCAGCGAGCACTGCAAACGAACCTGCCTCGTCCGTCCAGTCATATGTTTCACGATTGTTCACGCTCGTTCCAGTGCGTGCCGTTTGTAGGTGGTGGCACGTCGTAAAAACTGCTGACCTCAGCACCAGCTATGAATTTCCCGTATCAGGCCGCACGGGAACACACCTCAGTGCTGGATGCTATAAAAACGTAAAACTTCATCATCGCCGGATATTTCACCACCGGGAACAGCAACGAACGGTTGCCATAGGGGGAGGGAAATAGGCGAACAGTAGAGTTTCACCTGAAAACAGACACATACATTGACCTGCGAACCAGACACAGCACCATTTGCAACGGTAGGGGTGAAGCATTCACAAAATTCACTTGTTTATTTCTTTATTTCGATACATCGTTTTTCGCTCCCGTCAATGTGTGGTATCACTTCAATGGCTTCACTGCAATGCATATAATATGAATCGCACTTCAACAACGCTGCTAACGGTTCGACCGGTCGGGTGTCAACCATTCTGATCCCATCTGTGAATTGCTTTATCGATGAGCCATAAAAAACACTCACACTCATTGCTTCATTGCGGTGGTATATATTCTCCGAAACAACACCGGAAACATAAGACAAAATGTGTCACGGATCGCACCATTCTTCGCACGCACACATTCGCACATACATACACATTCACGCACATACACACGCTCACACACATACCAAAAACCGCAGTGAAATCCAAACCGCTTAGCAATCACTTTCTAAACCCATCGAAACGGTGTCAGACGCGCCCGAAACGACTGTTTGGAATGTTGATCTGCATACGTTTTATTCCACTGCGTTGCGTACATCGGGAG